>JAVSBS010017772.1:3586-18107 GCA_033124195.1 Coracias cyanogaster
GCTTTCCCTAGTAACTTATGGGAAAAAAATTCTATATGTAAAAAAGAACAAAAGGGAAGAAAATCTAACCCCCAACACATATGAAGAATGGAAAACAAACAGGCATCACGTGTGCACATAATAGAGCTGAATGGGAGTGGTGGAAAAGCAAGATACGAGGCTATAGATAAGTGATTAATGTAGCTTATGTACCACCCACATTAAGGAGGAATCAGGGACCATGCTGAGACTAAGCATAACCTATGCTGGTGGAGCTTAATAGAGAGAGATAACTCTTCTGCTTCCTTTCTTGCCTTTGTTTACACTGAAACAAGAAAAAAGAGTCAATCTTTAACTCAACTAGTAATTTCCATTTGATGTTAGGGAACTCATGGTAGCAAAATCCACCTAGACCGGTGCTGAAATCTACACACACGTTTCAGTCTAACAGCTCGTAGCATTGATGCTTCTCTTCTACAATAGTAACGTGTCATCATATGAGCCATGTTATAATCCCATTTGATTCAGTACAATGACATTTAAACTGCATCACTGATAGCACCATAAATTCAGCAGGGCTAATACTGACCCTCCCCCCCAGCCCCATACTTTTTTTTTTCACATGTGTGTATGCATCTACAACTATCATGCATACACATGTAGACACACACTTTCTTTTCTCTGGTTGCACATAAAACCTAGAATTTTGTATCTTTTCTTTCCGTCTGTTTCCGAAGGGATGGCAATTGAGGTATCTGATATAAAAGTAGTAAACCTGAAAACTTATTATTGTTCCGCTAACCCATAACAAAGGTAAGATATCACCCCAGCTATTTAAAACAATGAGTTGCATATCTGCTATTAGTACTTAAAAGAATCTGATTTTTATTGTTTGTTTCTAATTCTTTAATTCTTTGCTTTTTCCCCAAACATAATTTTCATGAGACTTAGCTCTGCAGTTTCCATGTCTTGGTTCACCCTTTTGCAGAACATTGCTATTCCGCGCTTATTTTCTTCCAATTTCTTTTTTAAACTTCTAAAGATCATAGCAATAAACAGGTTATAAACCTGTTTTTATTTAAAAAAAAACCACCCTGTTCATTTTTTATGACTACATGACTCACTGTGATCAGTGGTACTTTAGGAGGAAATGGCCATCATTATGAGAAATATGATGAAAACTAAAACTCCAAGAACAAGTACAATGTGAGTAAGATGATGATTTGTTCTCTGGTGACTGTCTGGAATGGCTGTGTGCTCTCTCTTTCTCAGACTGCAGCATTATAGTCTGTGGTGGTTTAGTAAAGCTGCGGCGGTTCGGTCCCTGCTGCCAGCCAAGCCACGTGGCCGCTGCTGCTTCCCCCCTGCCACGGACAGAGAAAAGAGTTTTTAAATGCCTTTTTTGAGTTGAGATAAGGAAAGTTTAATACAGAACCACTTAAGAAGCAATCGCAGTAACAAAAGCAATAACAACAGCAATACTGGGGACAAAGAGAGGGAGCAGACTGATCGCATGCTCCCAAACTGTCCCGCCAGACCCGGAACTGCCCTGGAACTGGCCCTGGGGCATGATGTCAACATGGTATAGAATAGCCTGGCTGCACCAAATTAACTCTGTCCTGGCCAAACCAGGACATAATCCAACTCAGAAGTGTTTACAAGATGACATTCACAAAGATAAAAGTACAAATTTATGTAGAGATTTTGTCCAGACACTACACTAATTTGATTGCAACAGCTGCTTAAATACTCCATGCTAATATCTTATTCTTAATAGCATTCTCACCCTTTCCAGAGTAACTCACAGCAAGAGTATTTCTTGCTTGCTTTGTTCTCCTACTTTTAGAAATGGTTGTTAGTTGAGGTCTTTCAACTGCTCTCATTCACTGTAATCGTCCTAAAGTTAAAACTACTGTTGTCAATGTAAACAAAATACTCTCCTTTTGACTCTCCTTGTGTTCCCTTCCTTACTGGAATTTTAAAAGAACTTTCTGTTGCCATCATTATATTTATTATAGCAAGAATGTGGAGTACACAAACAGTGTAAGACCAGACTCTTGTACATGTGCTATTGGAAGAAGCACATTTGATACGTGCACAACATAGGAACACTTCTGGAGTCATGCATTTCACTCATAAGAGAGAAACAATAATACACTTTACTGATATAAAGTAGTGACTTGACAAAGTTCAATGGTAAATGTGACAGTGGTTTAATATTACTTAATGGCAAGGTACACTTGATTATTTACTGCATAAAGGACAGAATCAGACAAAACTGTCAGGGAGACACTCCTGTTGAGTCATGAGGTTCAGAAAGGACCCCCTTGCTTTCTAAACTCCTTTCTTGAGAAGAGTCTATGTGTGGTTTAATCCATTCCTAGTCCCACACTTGATGTCTAAAGGATTATATATGCACAATCCTTTATACCATTTGGCTAAGACTTCAAAGTTTAGCATGCTATTAATCAGTTACGAAGAATCTGTTGCGGCAAGGAATCTCTTCACCTCAAGAAATAACCTTGAGAGATGTCTCTACTTAAGGGGAGATCCTGACGTGCAGCCCACTGTCATGAAGGAGAGCTCAAAAGGCCCTTGGCTGTCCACTATTTATAGAGTAAGATGATTGACTTATAGTCATAGTTGCATACCAGCAAGATGTCTGGGACATGGTTCCAGATAATCCTTGTGTACCATGTTGCCATCCATCCCCAAAAGTTTAGAGTAAGCTGAATGTAGGCATCACAATGCTCACTGGTTGTTATGGCTTAAATGACAGGGGGAGCACATTGCCACAATACTTTCTGCCCAGTGGACAGCTGGCAAAAGAAAGAGGTACAGAGGGAATCTTAATACAAAGTCTGCATTTTACACATTACATAAAAGTGCTTTGTGAGGAGATGCTGATACAGTAGAAGATACTTCAGGAAAGGAGGTTCCTCTAATGTGTCCCTGCGTCATGTCTAATGAAATTCTATCACCTGAAATTACAGTCTTAACACAAGTTAATTATCATCTCTGTAGGCAAACATCTCCAAATGCTCAATTACATTAGTGTCACAAAAGTTTTCCCAAGGTCTAAATTAGAATTCTTCTGTTAAAATTTTAGCTCAAGGTATTTTTATTCTATCCACTGGCAACAGAAATAAAAGCTTATTCCTTTCTTTGAATTCTACATACATGTCACCTGTCCACTTCTTCTTTTTATCAACTAAAACTTGCTATTTTTCCCGTTCTTTCCTCATAGGTCATGTTTTTCAGCTTTTTTAATCATTCTCATTTTTTTTTTCCTCTGGATGCCTCTAGTTAATCTGTATTTTTCTTGGAGTACTGCCAAAACCAAAGACCTGTATTGGCATTTTAGCCAACTTGAGTAGAATAATTACAATTCTGATGAAGTATTCCAGGTACATTTTCAGGCTGTTGTGAGACAGGTAACATTGTTGAGTTCTTTTTTATACGATATTCACCACAACTTCCAACAGCATTTCTACACAACTACTCCCAATTGCTTTCATAACCATCTGTAAATAAATATGGGCTTCAGCATGCTGTAAAAACTTACTGGATACTTACAGTGAGTGTAACCTCCACTACTATTAGATGTCTGTTTCTGTCCTTTAACCACACAGAAAATTTAGACATTTAGCTCAGTTGTCTACAGTGTAGGCATCACAAGTTAGATTAAAGGAATCTCACCTGAAGTGTGGGAGCCAACAGCTGGCCTGCAAGCCTCACAGAAAGCTTTGGCCTTGGCTAAATCAAACTGTACCCTTGAAAGAAGATAAACAGCTTTTGAGAAATTTGAAGAATGTAAAAGAAGAAACTGACAGAAGCTAACGACTCACGTGGGGTAAAGAAATGTTGACCAATAAGAAAATGTTAGTAATGAGCAAGACCAATTATTGTGTGACATGATGGTTCAGAGCTAAGCTAGAGAGTATAAAAGAGAGCTGGAAAAAATAAAGTTTGCTATTGCTGCTTAACTTGTCCTCTGTCATGTCCATCTCAACTATGACAATAAGCTTTCTTTCCTTTAGTTGACTATGTTTGGCTGGAATTATTACAGGTCATTTGCAGTTGCTGGACCAGTAAGATACAATGCTAACCTTCATCTAGTAATTCTCTCCTTCAGCCACAAGCAAATGCCTGTGGAGCGTGGAGAGAGCTGAGAACTGTCTGTCAACTTTCTCTGAAGCACCAAAGAATTATTTTATAGAGTGAAATTGTCTTATAGGTTGCATGGCCTGAGAATATTATAATCCAAATAGGTTAGACACTTAAGTAAACAAGTCAGTATTTAGATAGGTTGCATACAGTTGATATGTTAAATAAATGTTCTTGATACTTATTAGAGGTTTATTTTTGTTTATGACTTCCTCCTCCTATGTTTCCTCAATCTCTGTGACTGCAGAGTTAATTTTCCCCATGGTTATTCCAAGTAAAAGTAATGCAAGATAAATTAAACTGATTAAGACAGGCAACAATTACAGACAGTGTCAGAATCATCTATTCCAAGTACCTCAAAGATGGCATGCTTTGGGTGAGTAGTAATACCTCACATTTTCCTCAGTTTCCATGGAGTTTCTTTTGGGTAAAAAGCAGCTGAGGCAGAAATAACAGCATAGAAATGGATACTTGCACTCTCACTGAGGGCTTGACCTGCCTCCTTGGCCAGTAACCTCTCTGTAGTATAGCCGAGCTGTAAGGGTTTATACATTACAATAAACAAACATAAAACGAATGGAAACTCTGGCTGTGCTCTGAGGCACTCTACATTTTCCAGGGGGTAATTAGATAGCATGAGCAGTATTTTATTGCAACTGCTCCCTGTGGGAGTTTTTCAGGGCTGTGTGCTTAGGATTCGCAGCATGTCTAGGTTTGACCAAACAGTTTGTGGCTTCATTTAGCCAAGTATATTTCTAAATTCAGTTTTATATACCTTCAATTTCACTAATGGTGTTAGAGATGACTTGGGACCAAGGAAGTAGGCTGGGACTCTCAGTTTCAGAAGCAGTTCTTTGTTCTGCTGAATCACCTTCTGACCCTGGGCAAGTCTTCTGACCTCTCTGGCTTGGATTTAGCCCATTTAACTTGTGATATTTAATGAAACACGAGGTAGTCATGCTGTTGCCTAAGGCTTCCTCAATAGTTAATGGACAGTGTGGCATTTCTACATAGCAGTACCCATCTTTTTCCTTTGAATATACAAAAATCTTCAAGCTCCTGTATTCTTGACTAAGGCATTTCAGTTAGTTTGACTGTATTTCTGTGGTATGAAACCACTGAATTCCTTGCCTTTGCTCCTGTCTATAAAACGAAGAATGCTGGCTTTTTCTCTTCTCTTTTTCCTCCTTGTTCTCTCAGGCAAGTATTGTCTGGAACAACACAGGTCTGTACAAATGCAGCCCTGATTTCCATTTTCTAGATACAGTAGTAGGGCCCCATAATTGCTGTAATAATACAAATAATATAAATAATACACAAATAATAACAAGCTTTTATGTTTTGGATTACATTTCCTCTGTCAAACATAGAGAAGGCTCTTAATTATGATTTTGGAATAAAATGTAACGGTTTATTTCCAGATTAAAGTTAATGTATAGCCCTGGCAGAACTTAAGTGATAGGAATGTGTCCAACAGAATGATTGGCATGTGCATTACATGAAAGCAGTCCTATTCTGTGGGTATCACTTCCTTCCCTTTTAAGTAGTCTTCAGACTCTGTTCAAACTAAGCTTCTTTTCCTGCTGCAGATTAATTCTTGTTACTGGGCGCTGAGTGTTGAGTGCTTTGAAAAGATTTAAGTGCCTGAGAACATATTGCCTGCCACTCTACATATGCTTTGCTCTCATGGGAATACATCAAATAGGTGAAGCAGACTACCTGTATAGTTCATAAATTCGCTGGATTTCAAGCCATTTGCTACTTCAAAGGTGTCTTTCTAACAGGCAAATTAAGAGTTATATCAGCTAGAATGGCTTCACACAGTCTGTCCCTGTCCTTCCCACTCTAGCAAAGGTTAGTTCAGGTAGTAGTGCTTTGTTTTTCAGAGTTCTGATTCTGAAATTTCCTGATTTATTTTTAATTAACTCAAATTTCTTAGTTTTTTTCTGTATCAATGTAAGTACAAGAGTTTTTGCAACTTGCCCACACTCTCATCTTGCCTAAGAGCTCAAAAAAATAAATTTACAGCACCTAGGCTGACACAACAAATTATTTCCTTTTCAAACATTACCTTCCCTCAACAAAATGATACCAACTGTGTGATTCTAAATATTTTGCTATTGCCGCCTCTCACTGATCTTTTATCTTATTTTTTGCGGGAAGAATGTAATGCCATAGCTCTCTGTGGATGCAGAATGCAGAAAATGACCACTATGCCTGCAGCTTTTGTCTTCAGATAAGACTGGCTTCTAGACTCTCTTCTCAGGAATAAATAATATGGAGGCATTTTTGTAGATTGAGCCAGAAAGATTCTCTTGTTTTAAGACAAAGGAAAATGACAGCTACTGCTCTCAGAAGGAAAGCTTAATCAAAGCTTAATTCCCTTTTATAATTAAGACTTCAAAACTGAGACATGACACATTCAAGCATGGCATTTTTCCTTTAATTAATTTTCAAAGGACTAAAAGAGTAACTCTGATTAAAAAAGTACAGTATGCCAAGCAAAACTTCCAGAAGCGTACCAGGAGTTCTCTGCCTGCGATAGTGCCAGTGTCCTGCAGGCCCCAGCAGTCATGGCAACACTATAGCAGGAACAAAATAAGGTCTTAGGTATGGCAGGCTGGTTCCCCTCTCTGCATCTGCTTGCAAAGGGGGTTGGGGCAAGGGGCTGAAGGGTGCATGGAGGAGAACTAGAAGGACACCTTCAGTTGTTGAATTATCCCTGTTTGAAAAGAGGTCCACACTAATGGTGTATTAGATACTATCCTTGTATAAGGGAAAATGACCTTGGTGAAAGTAATTCCCAATAATTTGTCTGTATTTTCTCCCTGGTACCGTAAAACAAAGCAGACCTTTCACCCCCATGGTTCTGGCCCTGGCTGCCCTCATCCTTACTCTCTGTTCAAACAAGAGTATTGAGTAAAAAAAAAATCAAAGATACAGATAATATGATACGAATAATATGCTAGCGTGCACTGCTCACAAGGGTTGTTGCCTGAGTATCTGTCTCCGAAAGTTTTCCACCTGCTCTCAAGCAGCCGCTGCGGAGCTGCTCCGGGCCGCGTCCGGCTCCGGGCTGCGACGGGGATCAAACCACAGAGCTCGAGGGCATGGGCACCCCGGCGGAGCCGGCAACTCGGGAGAGCTGCAGCAAGGCGTGGACATTACCGAAGCAACAGCACCGCCCACCGCTATAAAAGCACCCTCAGGAGCACGGGGACGAGCTGAGCGGGCAGAGGGGGTGGGGTGTATCCTGTCAAGTGGGCGAGGGGGCCGGGCGCTGAGGGTGTCCAGTGCAGGGGTAGGTTTCACTGGCGTTACTGGTCAGTTCAGCCCCTGGCCACCGGTCTCCCAGAAGAGGCCCTAGCTCTGATCACCATTCGGCTGAAAGCCGTTGCCAGCAGGAACACCCTGCCAGAGCTCCCACTCAAACGTGGGGCTGCTCAGCAGTCTGGCTGAAGGGAGTGCTGGAGCCTGGCCCTCGGGCTGCAGGGCAGCAGAGACAGCCCCGGTGTGTGGGGTCACCAGTGCGTGATCTGCTCAGCCTGAAGTGGAGAGGTTAAGGATTATTGGGGAGTGTGAAAGGGAGTGGGTTGGTGGAGCCACACCCTGAGGCAAGGGCTGCAGGTGGAGGCTGCACAAGGAGCAGAGGATCCCCTCCCGTCTTGCCACCAGGCAGAAGGAGGGGACCTAAGAGATGGGGGGGAATGGAAACAGGTCCGTGGTTGGGAAGGTAGGCGAGTCCCTTAATGGCCTCCCTCATCTTCCCAGTTGCCCTTACACAACAGGTATGGGGCTCTGGAGCTTGAGGGGCAGGCACATGAAGATGAGGTTCCATCTGGGGGCTGGCTAGGGAGAGTCAACCAGCCCCATGCATTATGACTGTTTCTGTTAAGAAGGAGGGTTATTGTTGGCAGTGCCCTTCTAAGGGCAACAGAGGGCCACATATACTGACCTGATCCATCCCACAGGGAAGGCTGCTGCTTCCCTGGGGCCCCGGGTCAGAGACACCACCAGGAAACGCCCTGGTCTGGTATGGCCCTCTGATGACTACCTGCTACTGCTTACACAGGCTGATGGTGATGAGGTTATGGACAGGAGTTTAAAAGTGATCAAATACATTATTCCTTCAGAAAATTTGAGAGAGCAGCTGACAGCGGGCTGGGCAAATTCCTTACTTCTAGATGCTAGCAAATTTCAAACACAGTTGTGTATATTTTGAGAACACTTAATATTTGGTGTTTCCTTGAATCATAAGGTTTTCTATATTATTTAGATGTAGATATTTAGATTTACATTTTGATGTAATATTTATATTTGTTTTCATAATACCTTCCAGGAAAAGGATGTATTCTGCCTAGAGCTCAGTAAGAATAATAATTCTCTGAACAGATTATCAGGTGCATATTCTCACCAGAATTGTTTCAGGGATGTCTTCTGTATACCCTACACACTGCTTTGAAAAGGTCCTGCTTTAGAACTAAACTGTACAAATGTATTACAGTGCTGAAATGAACCAGAATGCTTTCTCAAAGTTTCTCCAAGGTGATTCATATAGTAAGAGGTATAGTTTGTTCTTAAGTAAGATACATAAGAGCATGTGGGTCACAATTTATTGGAAAAGGCTGAAGAATTAGAAATGCAGCGTAAGGCATCGGTTGCTTTTTGTTCTTGACAAGCCCACATATCTGTACACTTGTCTCACTTTTCCTCATATTTGGTCTTCCATTTCTTGAGTTGCAGACAAATGTGCATCTGACTCAAGCAGCTCCTTTCAGCAGAGATAATTTTTGGTTTAGTGCTACACCTTCTGAACAACAGCAGATTCTCTTAAAATGCTGGAGAAAAAAGTCTTTTGAATAAGTGAAATTTTCCAGTTCTAGTAGTCCCTTTATATTTAAGCCATCCTTCAGATTTTCAGGATGTGTGTGTTATGCTAGCTCTAAAGTAAAGCTATGTGCTGTTTGTGTTCTTGGAAACACTAGAATCAGTTTCAGATGATAAGCAGAGAACAGACCAGTTTTACAGAAAGGAACAAAAAATACTTTCTCTTGAGTCAGATTTGCATGTGACTGTACTCAGATTGAAGAATGTTACTGATGTGTTCCCCAGCCAAATAGTGGTTGTATGGCTGCAGTGTACACTGATGCTTGATCTGGCCTGATTCTTTGTAGGAACAGCAGCTGGTGTAAAATGATGGTCAGAACTGGACAACATTGTTGGTGGTGTGGGTGCTGTGTTGTGCTTTAAGGTTCTGCCGCTGCTGCTGAGTGAGAAGAGCTGTAAATACCTTGTGATAAGTCTCTGACAAGAACTTAGATTCTGTCCACCCATCTTATAGTACTACAAATCAGTTGCTATTGTCAGTTGTCACAATTTAGCTGTTTTTTTGGGGGGAGAGACCTCTCATTTCTGTTGCAGGCACTTCTTCCTAACAGTTTAACTCTTTTCACAGTAAATTTCTCAGGACATACCTTTTTTTAATTATTTTTGAGTCAACTAAGCCTAAGTTTTTCACAACCAGAAGCAAAAGTTTGTTATAATTAATTGAATTTTTGGAAACTAAATGGTAACTTGGAATCCTTTTCCTTCGTTTTGTTCAATTGAATCCTGAGTAGCTCATAAGCTTGCATTACTGAGAAGCAAAAAAGGAGTGATCCCAGGAGTGATGCTCAAACTCTGAACCCCTCGTGGTAATCAGAGTCTGTATTTTCAGGCCACTGGCCTCAGAAACAAGTGCCAGCAGATTTACTTTCTTTTATTACACCCGGACCTGAAATTCTTCACTTAAAGTGGGCTAGGCAGGTAAATATAGTGTGTAATTGTTTTCTAATTTTCTAACAATTGTCAACATTGTAGAAAGTTAAAATACTGAATAGAGGTTGCCCCATTGCATCTTACCTAGCTGGGGTCTCTGCAAAAGGGATATTTTTTATTTTTCCATCCTACAGTAATTCTGATTCTTGCTGACAGGATGCATTTTCTTTCCTCCAGTACAGTAGCTCTGGGCCAAATCAGTTCATGACTGCATAGAGCATGTTCTCCTGCAGAATGGCTGGAAATGCTCCATGTAGCAGAAAGCAAATTCACTCTGGACCTAATATGCACACTACCATCACAGTGCAGATTTGAAGTGTTGTGTAGTAATTCTAAGCTCATAATAAAGACATGGCATAAATGCAGAATGCATTTAAGTGTGTCGTGGTTTAAGTCCAGCTGGTAACTAAGCATCACATAGCTGCTTGCTCACTCCTCTCCCAACAGCGGGATGAGAAGAATCAGAAGAAAAAGTTAAAACCTCATGGGTTGAGATAAGGACAACTTAACAGGACAACACAAGGAGAGAAGTAATAATAACAATAAAAGAAGGTATAAAGGAAGTGATACACAATGCAATTGCTCAGCACCTAGAACTTGATGCTCAGTCCCTTCCCGAGTTGTGATCCTTGCTCCCTTTGGCCAGCTCCCTCAGTTATGTACTAATCATGCCATATGGTATTGAATATCCCCATGGCTAGTTCAGGTCAGCTTTCCTGGATGAGCCTGCTCCCAGCTTCTTGTGAAAATTAGCTCTGTCCCAGTTGAAACCAGGATAAAGTGCCAGTATATCTCAGCACAAGAAAGAGGAATGTGTTGGAGCGGACCCAGAGGAGGGACATAGAAATCGTCAGGGATGGAACACCTCTCCTATGAAGAAAGGCTGAAAGAGTTGAGGTTGTTCAGATTGGAGAAGAGAAGGCTTCAGAGAGACCTTACTGCATTCTTTTCAGTACTCAAAGAGGACTTCTGAGATAGATGGGGACAATCTTTTTAGCAGGGCCTGTTGTGACAGGACAAGGGATAATAGTTTTTAACTAAAAGAGAGCAGATTTGTGCTAGATAGAAGTAAAACATTTTTTACAATGAGAACGGTGAAAGAGTGGAACAGGTTGCCCAGAGAGGTGGTGGATGCCTTATCCTTGGAAGCATTCCAGGTCAGGTTGGACAGGTCTCTGAGCAACCTGGTCTGGTTGAAGGTGTTCTGCTCAGTGCGAAGGGGTTGGACTAGATGACCTTTAAATATCCCTTCCAACCCAAACCATTCTATGATTCTATGATATCTTAGTAATAGTAGTTTTATTACATGACATGTGTATCCCTTATAATTTTCTTAAGAACTGCCCACAGGTTGTTTTGTGTTGAGGTCCAGAGGAATTCTTTTAACTCCAAGAGAGTTAAATAATTTGGAATTTTAATTTGGAAGCAGTTTGAAAGGAATGAAGAAAGAAATACGTATCCAAATATACTCCTGAAATGTGACCCCTTTTATTAACTAAAAAATTGATACTAGAACAATTAATAGAGGTTAAAATCAGACAAATTAACAGGGAAGTAAAGCCCCATCAAAGAGAAAATTAAATATTAGCTGTTTACTGGGATTTGTTATGACAAAATGTATTTGGACAACAAAGATCATGAGCTGCTTCTGGCATTTATAGAAATTACAATGAATGAATCAGCTGCTAATCTGGAGCTTAAGGCAATCTGATTGTACAGATGACATTTTGAGTAAATTACACTCATGTTTAAACCACATGGACTGCAGTGGACTTTCCTATGGAATCTTTTTGCAAATATTTTGCTCAACTTGCTGTAATCCACTGTTGTTTTGAATATAGCTCCATTGCACTGAGTCCCAGACTTTTTTGTTTGTTTGTTAAACATTTTAAAATTATTATTTCTAATCATTGCTAATGTCTATGAGATTGTGAAAGAAAAGCTTTTGAAACTCTATTTAACTCCACTGAGTTCTTGTAATGCTGGGCAGTTCTGTCTTTTTAGTATGCCACTACAGTTATTTGAAAGACTATTGCACTTCAATATATAGAAGAATTGAGAAGAGGATATAGTTCTGCAACAGTAATATCAGTTGAAAACAATAGACTTTTTCAGGAGGTTTATAAAAGGACTAGTTTAACACTAGCTGCCCTTTCAGCTCACCTCAGTTATGACCTGCTAAAAAAAACCGCAATAAATAGGTGATCTGAATAGTCTGGATATTATTTAATATCTTCCAGTGGAAGTTGGAGATTTTTTTTTTTCCAAGAGGAACCTACACAGATAGAGCTTAAATCTCATGGGAAAAACTCTTATTTCAGATTTCCTGGTTTCTGACAAATAAATTGAATAATTTCTTTATACTGTATTTAGGAAAAAATATATATAAATAAAACCTTGATTATTAATTAAAAATTATTCACAAGACAGAATTTTTGGATGGAAATTATTTTGTCTGCCATAGAGGGAAAAAATTGAGGGGCAGTGGATTTGTGCAGTTTGACTTTCAATATTTACTATATATTTTTGAAACTAGACCATGAGTCTTCAGTTATTAATTTTTATTTTATACATGCCAGTTGAAGTCATGGCCACAGTGAAGTTGATAGCAAAGCTATCAAATGAAAGCAAGACTTCGTGTCACAGAGGAACCCACAAAACAGACAGCAGCAGCTACCCAAAATGCAGAATTTTTGTAACCAAGATTACTTGGCACTCCTTCTGACAAAATTAAATTACAAGTTTGGATGTCAGTTGGGAATATTCTACTAGACAACTAATTCCGAAGCTTTAAGGAATATTCTCTCTAGAAAGATGAACCAAAATGTTCACACACTCACCCATAAAGGGAAAACCTCCCACACAAGGGTACCCAAAGGGGGTGCCTCGACCAAAGAGGGCGAGGACTCAAGGATGCATCCAAAAGAAATATTCACTCACCAAAGCGGGATTAAGGCTCACACAATCTATGGAAGTATCCTCAGATGGTGGCCAATGAGAGGATTCACTACTGCAAGGCCCACTTGCTCTGAAGGAACCAATTTAAAATCAGCTCTCTGTCAAGACTCCATTTATACTCTAGTCCAATGTGCACTGGCATTATTCTGACTAGTTGAGGGCAAGTGCATGGCAAAGGCAAGCCTAGACCCCAAGGTGCTGGTTAATCTACATGAGGCCCCATTTAATGACTATGAGGCACCAAGCTGATCTTTATCAGGTCTCTGACAAGCACTGGCCTTTGTTAGATTTTTGTCGGGACGGCTGCACCTGCCACACTTCACCCTGCTGGTGGTCAAAGTAGCCAAGGGAGCTACTGCTAGGATTGAGCACATATCTGGGCCTTATGGTGATCTTGGTCATTACTAGAATGTGTCTGTAGAAGTTTGTTTACTGTCTAGTGAGTTTAGATTATTATACTGTTTCTGTGAATATAGTATTGGAGCTTTTTATAGTTCTAGAAGTACTTTTCCCCACTTAGTCCCTGTTAGGTATAGAAGAACCTAAACAGTGAAACATCTGGTTTTTTTCCACTAACTCACTAACTCTTCCAAATGAAGGACACAAGATAATTATCCTTGTTACAGGTAAAAACTATACAGGGACTAGCTATTAATGCACAAATTACTTTTAATATCAGCATTACCCCAAAGTCAACAAGAACCTTTCTGGCATCACTAAATTGTAGGTTAAATTAAGTGTTTTAGGACCAGGTTTTTGAATATTTACATTATAAAATCTTGCCAAAGTTGAACCAACAGCAAACTGTTCTTTAAATAGGGAAAGGGCTTTCAGTCTGCCATTTGTATTTCAGAGAGAGGATTGAAGATGGCATCTTTGGTTTGAGGAGCAAAAGGCTCCTACGTCAAAAATGTATGCTTACTTGAGAGCAGTTTCCACTTAGAATGAATTCAGACAAAATTAGAGAAATGTGTGATGTGGTTAATTACTAATGGTGTTGCGTAGTAATGCTATCTCTTTTCATGAATCTTTTATTAATATTTTTGTTGAATTATAGTGTTTTTCAATAAAGCCACTTTTCTTACTTTTTGAATCAAAGTTAAAAATTAAAAGAACACATTTGCTTGAAATTGTTAAGGTTTATATAACGTGTTTCTGATCCTCAGAACTTCTGAAACAGTTCAGTGAGAAAACCTCGAAGTAGACCTGAAATATATTTAAAATTAAAAGGCTAAGTCAAAAGGAGGTCGGTTGTGTCCTTACTGAACATTTTTATGGATAAAAGACTAAGCAATTAAAGAAAATACATACTGTCTATCACGGTCCGGGCGCGCGAGCGTTCGTACCGCCTCCCAAAGAGGAGAGGGGATCAAAGGCAAAATGAGGAAAGAGGACTTCCCGTCAACTCATAGGCATGTGTAGAGATTGAGAGAGTGTTTAATAGGTTTATTACCAGATATATTTGCATAAACCGTATCTATTCTATGGGGGTACCACGATACACCACACCCTCCCACCCACTCCCTTCCCTGAGGAACGAGGGGGCAGGGCAAAATAAGAACTTAATTGAGTCAAAATGCGACCGATGTATGTGTATAGT
>JAVSBS010017773.1:0-25272 GCA_033124195.1 Coracias cyanogaster
CCCTGCGGAGCGCGGCGGAGCCAATCGCGGCTGCCCGGGGTGGGGCCGGGGCGCAGCCCAGCAGCGCCCGGCGCTTCCCGGCGCAGTCGGCCTGGGCTGCTGGAGGAGCCGGGCGGGGAGCGCGGAGCTGCGCCCGCAGCCCCCGGCAGCGTCGCTGGAGCCGCCCCCGCCGCGCACAAGGTACCGGCCGGCGCCGCGCCCGGCTTCGTGCGGGAGTCTGCTGGTGAGAGTTGGCGGGAAGTTACCGGGGAAGCCGAGCGGGTTAACGGCGGGGGAGCAGCGGGAGGGCAGCGGTCAGCGGCGGGGCTGCCGGAGCCGAACCGGTACCGCGAGAGCGGCTGCGGGGGGGACAGCCCGGGAGGGGGCCGGGGCCGGTGCGAGCAGTGCCAGCCCCGGAGCCGGCAGCCGGTGCCGGTAGCTGGAGCCGGTGCGGGCTATGCCAGCCCCGGACCCGCGGTGGGGAGGCCCGAGGTGGGCAGCATCTAGCCGCGCTCTAGGTGTTGGAATATTTTCCCGGTGGGGTTTCCACCGAACGCCTCACCCAGCCGTGAGCCGGGCCGGGCCCTCGGGGCAGCATCCCCCCGGCAGCTCCTGCCGGACTCGGGAATCTCGGGGTGTTTCACCGACCGGGCTCTGCGCATCCCGCGTGGGAACGGGAGCTCCCGGGGCCGCGGTGTGCGAGCGTGGACGTCTGGGGATGCGGGAAAACAAGCCTCTTCTCCCTGCTGTTTGGGAAGTTTGCAGAACTTCCCAAGTCAGCACCGCTTGGAGAGTAAAAGCCTTTCCAGGGAGGCAGCGCAGGGGCTGGGGTCAGCCCTGACCCCACTCACTGCAGCACCCAAGGGTGCGGCTGCGAAGGCGATCGGCCTGGCACCTCATCTCAGTGGGGTCAGCCGGCATCTCGGTGGGGCTAACCAGCCCCACGTGTTGCACTGGGTCATCCGTAGGCCTGAGAGCCAAGCCAAGCTGTCCCTATGCACCAGGAGCAAGGTGACCGCTGTCCGGGGCTCCGTGAAAGATCTCCACAAGCAGACCCTCGAGCCGACTGATGTGCTGGTGATCTTGGTCCCTTGAGTGATACCAGACCTGGACAGTGTCCCCTTAGCCCCTGATGAGAAACATGCTCTGATGGCTGCCCTTTGGGCAGCCGCACGCTCCTTTTGCCCTCTGATGTTGAGGTGACCTTAGCGTGCAGTACTGGGTGAAGAACAAGGTTTGTGAAGCCTTGAGGGAGACAGTTAAAAAATCACCACTCTGCATTTTCTGCGTGAGGTTGTGCCGTTGGCTCGGGCATGAGCACGTGCAATCCATCTGCAAAACACAAACAACCGGCTCGGGAACGTAAGAGGTGAACCGGGGGAGCAGGGGATGCTGCTGGAGAGGGGGACGCTGGCAGTGGGGTTTCAGCGATGGGGCCCTCATTGTTCCTGAGGAAAGGGGCAGGGACCTGCAGCATCTCCTGCTGCTTCTCCTTGCACTGGGATGTGGGGCAGGGAATGGCGGGGACTTGGTAAAACAGTTTGTAAGAGGTATTTTGATAAAGGTTCCAGATAGTGACTCATCTACTGTAGGAAGGGACGGGAGGGAGGGACAGTACAGGAGCTTTCTAGAGTAAAAATGGGTCTTTACCCCTGATTTTACCAGATACAAGAGGGCAGGAATCCCTTATTACTCCCAGAGCAGCGTAGACCTGTCGATTATAAACTTCCTAATCCCAGTGTCCCTGCACTTGCTCTGGCACCTCCTTCATCCCTTTCCCTGGGGAGGATCCAGCCTCCTGGTCACATCCTGGGGTGGGACTGTTCCAAAATTCAGATTGATTTCCACCCTTCCACCGACTTTATCTGATCATTCTGAGTCACTGGAGATAACTGATCCTTGTCCGTACATAGTGGTTTGCGCCGCACTTCTGTGTGTACCTGGCCAGCTTGGATGCACGCCTTTCAGGAGTCGCTTCCCTTGGCTCTGAGCTGTGCTGTCTCAACTTTATTCCTGCATCCACCAACCTCTGTCAGGCTTTCCTACCCTGCTCTGCCCGTTCTGGTGCTGGAAATCCCAGAGGAGTGGAGTGCTGCTGCGTTTCCCCGTCCCAGGTGTGCCACAGAGCTCACACTACCCCTGCCAGGCCTCCCCAGTGACCCGCAGCATTGCTGACCAGCCCTTCTTCAGGAGGTGTTGTCTCTGTGTGCAGATGCTTTCCTGATATTTGCCCGGATCCGGTTTGTTTGCTGCCTCCGGTTTGCAGGGGGGTTGGTGCAGCTGGCTGATCCTCGCTGACTCAGCACTGTGCTCCCGGTGAGCAGCCCAGCTCTATCTCGGGGGGTTTATGGCTTGGTGTGTGGCACTGCACCACCAAACTCCCCCTCTTCATGCCCGGAGATTTACCTGGGAATGCTGATGGCCGGAGTGGTCCAGCTGTGGTTTTGTCATCCCTCCCTGTGGGGGTTTTGCTGTTGTGGGGAGGAAAAATCCCCAAGCTCACCAGTAAAAACAAAAAAGCTGGGACTCATCCTGGCTGATCCTTGCACTGTCAGATCTGGGTGTCTCCTTTATCTGGGTTAAGCTCCCAAGGAAGGAGGTGTGACTTGAGATCCAGAACTGGCTAGGGAGATCAGAACTGGGCCAGTTTCTAGGCCAGAATGGGGCTGCTGGTGTTCCCAAGGGTGGATTTGGGTACAGGAATGGATGAAGGTCAAGGCTCCCACCTCTCTCCGCAGCACAGGTGCCTTCCTTGGCTGAACGCAGAGAGGGTTGTCTTTCTGAGAGCTGCTGGGCAGGTAGCAGGACATATGGAAGCTTTATTTTTCCTTACAAAGTGTCAAAAACGCCCCTTCCTGAAAAGCGAGGGGTAGAAGAGGAGTTGTGTAGTGCAGACAGGGCTGCCCGCAGGAACAACAGCAGCGTCAGGGACCGAGGAGGAACGCTTTCCTCCACGTCATGCCATCTTCTCCCCTGCAGAGAGTGTTTACTGTGTTTGCGTGCCCTGAAGGAAGGCTTAACAGAGCCAGGCTTGGCTCTGTGGGTTTTGCAGCTGTGACCTTCAGACAGCTTGTGGGTGAGACTGGAGAGGTCCTGGCTTGGTGGGACGGGGCATCTTTGGCCCTATTTGTCTGTTCTCCCGCAATTCCATGGGCTCTTTGTTGGCACCTCACTGGGTGTCTCCTGCCCTCCCGGGAAGGACGTGCCAAAGGCCCCTTTCCAGACTCACTGGGGTCCGGGACAGGTGAGACCAGGCAGCGTGCAGGTGGTGGGCACCCGGACTGGCTTTTGTGGGAGCTCTGTAGGGGAAAACAAAGGGTTTTCCAGGGTCGCTCGTGCTCCGCTGCCTGCTCAGCCTGGCTCTTGCACGGGAGCCTTTGGGTCTTTGTGTTTCTGGTCACCTTGGCACAGACGCGGGCGGTGGTTTCTGTTCTCCCTGCCTTTGCACCTCCTTCTGCTGACAGCTGCATTTCTCCTCAGCTCCGAGGTGTGAACGCTTCTACCTGCCACCACCTTCTGCTCCTGCAGAGCAGGAGCTGGCGTTTTGCAGGGGGCTGGGGGACGCCAAGCCATTCGCCTCTTCATTTATTAATTAGAAAGAAATAAAGTTGCAGAGAGATCAGATTTTGAGAGAGACCCAGAGTTACAAAACGCTCCCAGAGGAGAGATCCCTAATTGCTCTCTGATTGCATTAGAGTTTAATTTGTTGTTGTTTTTACTGTAACGTTCCCATTTTTCTCGACGGTTTGCTTTGTTCCATTAACTAGAAATGGCTGGAGATGAATATTATCAATATTAAAACTTGCCTCTTGTGCAATGCTTGACAGCGTTCAGGCCTTTAACGTGCTGGTGGCTTGGCTGGTGCGGGTGGTCGGGCTCTGGCGCAGGGAGCTCGTGCCCTCGCCCCGCGACACCGTTCTGCCCACGCGTGCGAGGCTGGGACCTGGGAGTTTCTGCAGGAGTTTGCAGATCTTGGTGACACCAAGCCAAGGGTCTGTTGGCCCATGAGCGAGGAAGGGTCGTTCCTCCCGAGCAGTGTTACTGCGGGTGGTCACTGGCTGTGCACCTCTGCAGGGTCCTGGGCAGATGGGATGGCTTGGAGAAGGTGAATGGTGGTTGTTGTCCTCCTTCCAGGATATGACAAAAAAGCCGAGCCGAGCTTGCCCCAGAGCAGCTCACAGCAGCAGGACTTCAAAGGGCTCATTTAATCCATGTCTCCAGAGCGTGGAGGGGGAACAGGTTTGGAAACGCAACTGGGAAGCTTCAAAAGGGGCTTTCGGGAGCTTCATTTGGAAAGTGATAGGGGAGAAAAATATCGCTCCTCTTAATTCCAGAGCACAGATATATTTATTTTGTCTTGTTAAAGGTGAAGTGGGGTAGAAGATGTAGTTAAGCATGGACCCAGTTCTTGCCAACACGTGTTTGTTGGTGAAACAAACCCTCCAGGCGAGAGAGTATAAATAAACCTTGCCAGCAGATCAGCCTCTGCACTGGAGGCCCTGGAGGTGTCACCTCTCTCCTCCTTTGATCTCCTTGCTTATATATCGCATACATGGTACTTGTGTGGTTAGATGGCAGGCTGGGCAGTTGTCCCATGGTATCTCACAGGGTCCCTGAACAAGGGACCCGCTGCCCATGGGCTGGGTGTGATGGAGCTGCAGGCATGGCCCTCAAAGTGCTGTCAGCCCTGGGAGATGCAGGGAACTGTGCTGTGAACTTAAAACTGCTCCTAAATTTGATCCAGCCGCTTAAAAGCAGTGGGTGGACTCCGTGGCAAAGTGAGACACTGGTATTTAAAGCTGTTTTGAAGGATACAGCCACAGCCATGACAGCCAGCAGCTAGCTGCGAATAGGAGGCACGCACTGGTTTCAAAATGACATAAAGAAAATGAGAAAAGCTCCCGGCCCTGCATCTGCAGCACCCAGAGTGGCTTGTCAGAAACCCCAGGAACAGGCTGGGATTGAACACCCACTGCTTTTGAAGCTGTGAATTAATCGGTCAAACCCCCGGTTGTACGGGATGCTGTGCAGGCTCCTCTGTTGTCTGAGATCTAATAAAGCAGGTGTGAGCTGGGGGTGTTGGTGGGCGAGGCAGAAACGTGCGCGGCCTGAGCACGGCGGAGGTGTCGGTGCTGGCCTGGCGCGGGCTGGACCCTGGGAGCGTTTCCCCTGCCCCGAGCCGTGACCGTGCATCTCGGGATGCTGGCGGCTTCCACACCTCACCACCTCTGAGCCTCGCAGAGTCTTGGCACGTGGCAGAGAGAGACAGAGCTTAGCGTGACTTAAAATGAAAACTAATTAATCAGTTTTGTGTGTTTCCACCCTGCAACGTCACCACTGGTGAAAGCGTCAAGATGATAACTGTGGATCCAACTGTTGTTCGTTTGAAAACATTGAGTGATTATACGAGTTTATGACAATATTGCTTCCTGCTGCCAGAGATGCTTCACGATACTCCTAATTGTAGCAATAATTAACCCATCTAATTTTCAAGAAGGCGGCTGTGGTTCCCAGGAGTCTGACAGGGGCGGGAGCCACGCAGAGTGTGGGGACACGTTATTGTCTCTCTTTAATGATCAGATTATTTTTTTTCCGGTGCTCCGGCTTGCCGGGATGTGCTCCCCCTGCTCCCGGGGCGCAGGCTGCGGATCCACGGGGATCACCCCACGTGTGGGATGGGGCAGCGCTTGGGTGGGGTGTGAAGGTGGAGGGACACAAGGAGCTGATTTGTAGCACGTGGCTCTGACATGGGCGAAAAAGGACACTGAAAAGCAGGATGGAACCAGGCTCTCGGTGTTGTCTTTACCTTCGCTAATTCGTATTTATGAAATTCTCCAGGAGCTTCGCTGTCTCTTCCTGCAGTGCAGGGTGTTTAGAGTTCAAGCTTTTCCAAATTACTGAGCTCTCTGACGGTTTCAGAGCGAGCTGCTGAGGAGGTCGTGGTGCTGTTTTGTATCATCTCTGCCAGTTGATGCAGATCATGGTGAACCCCATTACAGTTTGGTCCTCTCAGGAATGAGTCATGTTTTATGAGCATTTTGTTCTCGTCTGACTCTGATTGTCCCAGGTGATGCTTTACTTTGGGAATGTGGTGTCACCTGATGGATGCTTTCCTGTTTCTCAGAAATCCTCTGCTGCTGGGTCTTGGCCTCTTTGCTTCTGGTGGGTGCTGTAGCTGAGACGTCTCCTCAGTCTGCTTGTTGGGAGAAGTCTGCACCTTTTCACAAGCTTTGGATCTCTGTGAGCATGCTGCAAAGGTATTCCCCCGCCCCTACCAAAGCACAGGGAATTTACTGGTTTTGCAGGACATACAGAAAGCATTTTTCAGCCTTATTTCCTCTCTAGGTTGATGGCCACGAGTGAAGAATAACTTAAAAACCCCACTTTGAAAACCGATGTTGTATGAAACACGTTAACTTGTTTTAATGCCTTTCTATTGCTTCTTGGTACCATGGGGGATGCCTAATAAATACTGTAGGAATAGGAGTCCCCAGACTATGCAGGGAGGGGGAGGCCTCTCCAAACCCCGGAGTCAGAGCTGGTCTCCAGCAGGAGCTGGTGCCCAGCCCTTCTGCAACAGCAGTTTAATTTCTCACTGACAAAAATAGAATAGTTGTATTTCTGGAAAGCCTTTCACGTGCAAGGCTGGAGCACTACCATGGGCATCGATGAACCATTTCTCATTGCTCATCTGTTGGGAAGGGACAGAATAGTGTTGTGGGTTTTTTCCAGAGGGGAAAATAAAGCATGAATTATGCGAGTCATTTGCTGAAGTGCTCCCAAATACAAGGCGGGCCTGACATAATACTTCAAAGTCCGGCATCTTCTGCTCCATGTGTATGAGCATGGGAGATGCTCCTGCTTCTTAGAAGAGAACAAATGCAAACAAAAGGAGGATTGTGATTTTTCTCTTTTAAATCAAAGATGGGCAAAGAAAAAGAGAAGTCTGTAGGAGGGATGTAAATATTTTATATTTTACTTAAGATAAAGCTCCTTGTTGTTTGCTGTTGCACACAAAGCTAATTGACAGATTACAAGGTAATATGAAGAAGTTTAATGAAATCTGCTGATACCCTTTAGAGGATGTGGAATTTGGATGTGCAGCTAAATGAGGCCAGGGGTTTAGCTGCTCCTTGCTAACTAGGGGACTTAGATACAAAACATTTGCGTTCCTGGTGTCTTGTTTCTAAATCATTTCATTGATGACAAAAAGCTCTGCTACAGCAGGGGAGCCGTAGCTGAAGGGAACAGAGTCCATCAATCATTACAAGTAGGGAGGGTTCCTGGCCAGTGCTGCTTGGCTGCCTTGGGAGACCTGGACTCCTATAAATCCTCACCGAGTGGCACTCGGTGAGGCATCTCCGGCTGGCGAATGTCAGATGTGTCGCGGCTGGATGGAGGACTCGTGGTGGGGAGAGGAGCTCAGCCCGCCCGCGGGAGCTGGGATGACAGTGAGGTTAACCAGGAGCATCTCCGTTTCTGCTGCCACTAACTCCGTTAACCTTTGCTGGGCAGGGAGCTTTTAGCGCTGTCGGCAAGCAAGCAGTGACATTAAACTCATTTGGGGTTAGTGCTGTTGAGGCTGGAGCTGGTTTTGATAAGAGGTGCTTAAGCTTAGCCAGCTAGGCCAGCGTGCAGGCTTTTATCACAGAATCCAGTATTAAAATAATCCCTCATCAGTGATGGACAGATTTGTTCTCTGAAGGCTTCTTCTAAGCTTGTTGCCACCTTACATGGCTTTGCCTCTTGGGTGTCTGAGCTGAAGCTGATGGGGAATGACAAGCCCTGATTATGCAAAGTACTAGAGGCTACAAGCTGCAGGCACGGGATTCAGCTTGCTTCGCTTCCTACGGCTCGGTACGTTATTAGGGAGCCACACGAAAAAGTAGGTCCTGCTTATCCAAAAATAAATGTGGCGTCCTGATTGTAATTGCAGGGAAGGGCTGAGCGAGAGCCACTCGCTGGCTGCTCCCCCCTCATCGGCCACTGCTGCAGCGCAGCCCTGGCGCCGTCCGCGGGGCAGGGCAGCACTGACCCCCCGACTTTCGGGGTGCCCACAGCCTGGCAGCACCGACCATGCTCTAGAGAGGCTCGGAGACTATTTATTCGTCTTTTTTTTTTTTTTTTTTTGTGAGAAACCACCATTTCCATAGCAACCACGAGCATCACATGGTAACCCTGGCTCCGCAGCATGCGAGCCCGCAAGGCGCCTCGCTGCACCCCACGCTCCGGCCCTGCGACGCCCTGATGCATCCCGGGTCCCTGGGGGTCTCCGAGGGGTGTGGGGTCCCCGGGGAAGGAGGGTCCCCGGAGAGGCTGGGGCAGCGCAGTTCTTGGGGCTGGGGATGCCACGGGAGCTGCCAAAAGTGCATCCCTGGGTGGCAGGGTGGGAGGCAGCGGGGCGCAGTGGGAGGCGAGCAGGAGGGAGAGGAGCGGGTGCCAGGGCTTCGTGCCAGGCTGTGTCGGACCAGGCTTCCTCCCCAGGGTGGGGCTTGGCCAGGGCGGAATCTGTTTCTGCAGGGAGATGCCAGCAGCAGGGACGCCCCGGGCCAGGATACCTCGTTTCTTGCCTGTACCAGGTCTCAGCATCCCCGTACAAGCGCGTCCCTCCCCTCTTGCCATCTGACTACGTCAGCCCCTCCATCTCAGCGCAGCCTCTGCCAGGGTCTGGTCTAACCCTTCTTTCAGGAGGTTTCTGGGCTGTGCCTGCTGCTGAGGGGCCGAGCTGAGCGCCCGGCCGCGCTGAAGCGAGTGCCCAGAGCCCCGTCCCTGACCTCTGCGTGATGCAGAGGCATGGAATGCGATTGCTCTTTGTTCCATTCCTAAAAGCTTTATTAAATCAGTCACGATATATCAATCTCCTTTTTTAAAATATATTTTTATTCAAGTCAGCGCATGTTTGCAATTAAATCCTGCCACACGATGCAGTGTGAATAATTAGAACAATTCCTGTGTATGACCGGATACATGCGTTTGCAGGGAAGGGATGATGATGCCTCTCAAAACGGTTGTGTAGCTCCCTTTAAACTTGACAGCATCCTTCCTTCATCCCCCCTGGAGGCAGCTCCTGGCATGGAGAGCTTGCTCTCCACTGCAAGCACAGGTCTTCCCTTTGCTCTCTGAACCTACCCTACTGGAATTTCCTCACCTGGCCCTTTGATCCCACCTCGGGCAGGCAGGAGGTCAAATGGCACGGAATGGATTTTAGCTGTCTCTGTGCCATGGTGCTGGCTGGGGGTGCAGGGCACCCCGCACACCCACAGCCGTGGCCTTGCTGCTTTTCTGCCTGGAAAGGCAGAAAGGAAAGGGCATCATCCCCCCCTCCAGCTTCCCTCTGGCCAGAGGACACTCTTATTCCTGACGTCTTTGTCAGATTTTTTTTTTTGCTTGGTTCTGCTGTTTACAAATGGTACCTCAGTGATGAGGTGAGGAGATGGGAACGTCTGGCAGCTCACAAGTCTCGGGGGCATTCAGCGAGACATCCCTGGTGAGATGCTGACCCCGCATGGAGCAGTGTGCAGCCGGTCCCTCTTTCCCTGTGCATCTCGTGGGGCATTTCTGGTCCTGTGCATGGGGCGGGGGGAATGAGCACCAACACGGGCGTTCTCCTCTCCATGGTGTGGGAGCTGTGAGGCTCCTTTCAAATAATCCTCTCCATCCGTTGGGAGGACGCTGCTGCTGCCTGAGTGTCCCTTTCTTCGTCCTGCCAAACATCAAGAAGTAGCAAAAGGAGCAATTTGGCTGCTTACGCTAGGGGACGTTGGATGTTTGGGGTGCTCAGGTTGAGACTCATCTGTGCTGAGGCTCCGTCTCCTCCATGTTGCTCTCCGCAGCCTCTCCTCTGTGTTTTGACACATGCAGCAGACACGTGCAGGATCTCCTGCTCCCCGGCTCATGCCACACACAATCTTGTTCTGATTTTCAAGGCTCCAATAAAGCGTGTCAAAATGCATCAAAGGCTGAATGCAGAAGTGAAGCAAATTGACTCTGGAGAGGATTTCAGGAGTGGAGGGAGTAGGGAGATGGCAGGTAAACCCCAAACCAAACAGGAATTGCAGGGAAGGTGAGGCATGGTAGAGGCAGCAGATGTGCAGCACAGCTGGAGGGACATGGAGCATCTTTGGTTTGGCAGAAGAACAGGAAAAACTGAAAATAGCCACGTCTTTGGAGGATGTGCATGCTTGTAGCGAGCTCTTTGTGGGTTAGGACACTGCCACCATCACCTCTGGGATGCAGGGTTCTCCAGGCTCCACTACATCGCTTGCTGGCAAGGGCCCTGCCCCATCTCTGCTGGGGCTGCCCAGGGAGAGCAGATCCAGGGGCTGGAAATTCTGCCTCTTGCACCAGGCCCAGGGTGGGCTGCACAGAGTTTTGCGGTCACTGTGGGACAGGGCAACCCATCCCATCGCATCCCATCCCATCCGCTGCTTGATGCTCTCCCCTGGGGAGAGGCAGCAGTACAGGGCTGCTCCATGAGCTGCCTCATCCCCGGCCCTTTTCTCCTGGTAGCTGGCGGTGCTCTCGGCGCTGGGCGGCTGTTGTGGATGCCGGCACCCCGAGCACTCCTTCCTCAAGGCGATAAAAGCAGAAGGAGCATTGCACTTGTGGAACAGGCTCAACCATCCATCACACGGATAGTGCTGGGAAATAAGGCACTTCAAAAGGTAGTATTTTGCATTTCTTCAGATGCCTTGTTGTAAGTGCGGTGACAGAGTTGCTGAAAGCACATTAATTATTAGTAAAGACTTTTTTTCTTTTTGTTGCAAGACAAATTAAACAACAGAAGAAAACAGGAAGTGTTACACGAGATGTTAATCCGTGGGAGAGTGACAGCAGCAAAAGCCACAAATAATTCACAACATGAAAATCAGAACATTTAATTTTTGGCTTGTTGTTTGCATTTGGCATTCATGCACATGCTCAGTTGCCACTTCTCGTGTGCTCCAGTACGGAGGTTTCGGAAGCTGTTAATTCTGGGAAAGGTGATTAAGGCCCTTGAGAGTAAATTGGATAAGGGACCACAATTTTTTTTTTTTCCTTCCTCTTGACTGGAAGAAACTGAGTAGCTGAATTTGGTGCTTTATCGTATAGAGCTCTGTGGGGAACCGACACACTCCTTGAGTGTACAGTAGGAAACATGAACCCGGGCAGAGATTCCAGAGAAGCAGGAGGTTGAATGAGCACCACGGTGGTGGTGCTCAAGACAAGGTGTTCGAAGCCTTAGCAACTAGAAAAACTGTCTTGTTCATCTTTGTCATGTACTCTGGAACTTTTGCTCCGAGTCGTGAATTTCCTGTTATTAAAAGAACCTCTTTTCCTATTCACTGGGCTCATTGCTCAAAAAAAGGAGATGATGAACTTGATAACAGGACCTATGCAACAACAAAAATAAAAGCGGCTTTCTGAGGGAAGATTGCTGGAAAGGAGATTACAACAGTGTTTATCAGGAACGTTATGGGCTGTATTTGCAAACAGTGACTGCAGATTGCGCTTCTGCTGTCGCAGCAGCAAAGGGTGCTGGAGACCTGCCTGAGGTCCTGGAGCAGTTCTGCTGCCCCGGCTGCGTCTGCATTGTGGAAACACTTATTGCAGGTGCGCTTCCACCGCTCTGCTCTCCTCACATGTCCGTGTCTGGTGGGATTCAGCTGGTGCAAAGCATATCCTTAAAAAGGAATTTGGCTTTGACTTTCTCGCTGATGTCAGTAGGTGGATTGCTGTCCTCTAAAATTTAATGCAACTTAGTTAACATCTTCCTGGCAGTTGCCAAAAACTGGAGTCAGCCCCATTAAATTGATTTTCATTAAGCTGTTCCAGTCCCTGGAACTGCCGAGAAGAATCGTCGCCATATGGCACCAGGCGTTCAAAAGGAAGTCTCCTATGACACCATTCACCACTCCTGGAGATGCCGAGATGACGGGCGCAGAGGTTACCGATCTGAAGCAGGACAGAGCCCCTCCACACCTGGGTGCCCGATAAACCCCGAAGCAAAGCCATCAATGTTTGTGGCGGGGGCCCCAACTGTTCGCGTCCTCACCTGAGGAGGAGAAGACCAAGAGTTTTAGATATTTAGACCTTGGGGTGCAGACCAAGCGCTTCCGTTGAGCTGAACGGTTTGAGTCCAGCTGGCAAGGCTGCGAATTGCACATTAATTCTTCAACTCTCGGCAAGAAAAGCCTCTGAGAGCGTGCGGGGAATTGTCCCTCCTTGCGCAGCATCTGCCGTTCTCCTCGAGGCCTGTGGTGCGTCACGGCCATGGACGCGCTGAGGGCCAATGGCTGGCAGTGGAGAAAACCCTCCTTTCCGCTCTGCTTTTTGACAACATCGGGCTGTGTGGTGAGGCTCAGCCAAGGGCTAGTCCGGTCCTGGAGCTGTTAGGGACTTGTAAACTGGGAGAGATTAGAGATATATAAATACTAATTGCTTATCAACTCCCTTTATGACACTTGCAGGCAGAAGAAGTTAGTAAATCACTGCTAGGATTGAGCTGCAAAACGATAACGTGGAGTGCGTCTGAGACAAGACAAAATGGGGGGAAAGGGGAGCTTTTCTGGGGAGTACTGAGGCTAGAAAATCTTACACCTATATCAGAAGTCACTGCTTAGAGAAGAGACGTTAAATCCTGTTCCTCGACAAGCCTGTTCAGCCCCCGCCGCTACAGAGCAGGGACGGGCAACTCCATTCGTATGCACGTGTGTTAGAGGCAGAATAAACTTGGGATCTGTTATCAGAGCTAATGCTGAGCTGCTTTTGATTTACTCTGATTTTTGCAATGAGACTTTAGACTGTGAGCTTTGCAGACTGCATGCAAATGAAGGTGGTGCTACCTGCCTCTATCTTGGTTCCAACACCGAGATTTAATGAGAATCTTTGGTTTGCTTTGTGTTGGTCTGTTATATTTAAGTGAGATTTCTTCCTCCCACTTTATGTTGCCTTTGATGCAATTTTGGTCCTTCTAAAAGGGTCTTTTGGTGCCTTTGAAAGTTTCTCAATGCAGTGTTTCTCTCGACGGAGTAAATGAAGATTAAACCTCGGCAGAGAGCAAGGGAAAAGAAGCAAATGTCTTTGCAGAATCAGAGGGGAAGGGCACAAGCAGAGGGGCTCTGAGATTTGTGTCTTTGGTCTGATAGACCATGAACGTCTTGGATGAACTTTTTCCTGGAGCTGCGAGTAAGTTGGTTTCTCCAGGCTGGGACCCTCTGGTGTTGACTCAGCTGTTTGTCTTCATAAAACTTTGGGGCGTCATAATGACCGTGAGGCTGCAGCTGGGGGTTCTGTGCAGATGCCGGGCACAGAAAACCTCATTCCGCCTGCGCAGCCCAGCACTGATGGGCCTTTCTCCACCTGACTGTTCTCCTGCTAATAAGATCTCGTAACTTGTTAATTTCCATGTTGTTTATCTTTCTGATCAGTGGAATAAACTCTAAAAACTGTATTATCAGCAGTCGTTGTGCCCAGGTTTGTGAAGGCTGTGAATGAATAGACTTTACCTTGGTGTTAGTTAGAAGGCATCGGCCTCTCTTTTCCCTCTTGAATTGCGCTGGGGCTTTCTATTTTTAAATATCCTGTCTGCAAAGCTGCTTCTGGTGTTCTCTGTCTCTGCCTGGGTTCATCTGTTATAAGCCTCAACCTTGGTTATGAGTTCAGAGTTGGACACCTGCAACCGCTTGCGTAACGAGGAAGGTGTGACCGGAGAACTAAACTATTCCTGTGAACCGGGTCGCTCAGCGAGCTGTTGCAGTAAGTGCAAGTGTCCTCGCTGGAAGCTGTGGGGAGCGCACAAATATTTAAACAGCTGCTTGAGAGCAGCACAGCCCTGTAAATCACCCAAGCAATTTCCTTCCTTGTCTAAATTGAGAAATATAGCGGAGCACCCTTCCAGCTCTCAGCCACCTTCCTCCAGGTTGTAATGATGTTTGCCTTTTATGAAAAACTCTTTATCAGCTCTTCCGTATTGTATAACAAATGGTTAAGCGTGTTTCAAGCCGTGAGGGATCCATGCTGTAGCTGGTGATGTACGTGGTATTTCTAGATATGAAAGGTAACGGTGAAGAACAGCTGTTCGCCAGTGTCGCTACCACACGAAGCGTAACTGCAGAGCAGCACAGCATCTGAGCCGTGTCTGAGGCTGCCCAGCAGTCCAAGTGCTCCTTAGGCAGGTGTGGGTCCGGCTGCCCCCCAGCATGGGCAGGGATGTGGGGCCAGGGGAACTTCTTGTCTCCAGCAGTGCTCAGGAGCTGCTGCAGGACAAGGACTAAAGGCTGGTTGTGCCTTAACCCCGAGTTGTAGATGTTGGGGGTGTGGTGGGGACCATCCGTGTTTCACATTTGCACCTATATAAAGTTTGTTTCGTCCCCTCGCGGTCACAGAGTCGCTTGACTCAAGCGTTGCTATGCCCACATCTCTGTAGGGACCCTCATCAAACACGTCCTGTCCTGCCTGCTGTAACTGATTCTGCTCGTTGTCTCTCCTCTTTGTCGTGAACAGATGAAATCGTCCGACATCGACCAGGAATTATTCACTGAAAGTTACTGCAAAGTGTGCAGCGCTCAGCTCATATCGGAGTCCCAGCGCGTGGCCCATTACGAGGTAGGTAGGATGCTCTTTGGTAACTGCTGGTTTGTAACTCCCCCGTCGCTGCCGCTTCAGCCGTGTGTTTTACAGGGCGGCATCAGCTGCTGTGCTCCCAGCAAGTAGCTGCCCCAGCATTTAAGGTTCATCTCTGAAAACCCAACATTCAAAAGACTATTTGTACTGGTGGTGTCTTTTTCTGTAAATGATGTCACTGCATCGTTGTCTGCTGTATGTCTGGTTTGGTTTTTTTCCTTCTATCTAAATTTGCGAAGTCAGGCTGCAACGTGAGCGTGACTGAGAGCTGGCTTTCAAAGACACGTAGTTAGCGAGGAGATCAATTAAGAGTTCAGCAAAATGAACTCAAGTTTTTGGTATTATCATACGCTGTGCTGAGTAGAATTGCTGATTGTGCAGAGAATAGATGAGTATTTGTGAATGTGTTGAAGCACTTAAGAGGTGGGCAAGCAATAAACAATTAGGATATGTTATTAGAGGTATGACAGAACAACAATTAACAGCACTGCGTATCCTCAAAACAAAGTTAAATGAGTTCCTGTTAAACAAAGGAGGAAATTGCAGGTGATGCTGGGCTGTGTGGTCAGTGCCACACGGAGCAAGGACGTGTGATACTGCCCCGTCTCTCCTGGAGGACTCCAGGAGAAGTGATGTGCGTGGAGAGCGTGGGGATGAGGGACTTCTACGCTCCTGGGGGCTGCGTGGCTTGGCTGCTTTTGGATACTCAGACACGGGGTCTGTGGTGTTTCAGCAAAATTGGAATCTGTGCTAAGAGGCCTGGAAGGTGAAGTTTCCCCCAACTTTTTGCTCTGTTTAGCGATGGATACACAGGGGAGAGATTTGTCTCAGTGTGGCAGTGGAGATGCACAAGAAGCTTAATCAATGTTCAGCATCCGAGGATGCTGCACGAGTAAACAACAACACACATTTACTTGTAAGGTGCTTTCTGTGGTGAATTTCTTCAGACATCTTGGTAAGCGCTCCTTGGGCTGCCCTCGGTGTGCAGCGGGGATCCCTGAGAGCTGCTGTGAGGTCTGAGGCTGCAGTTTTAGGGACACGATCCAGATCTTGGTAACGGGCGCTGCAGCCACCGAGTTCTGTCCACGGGAGGCAGGAGCTTTGCTGCAGAAACAGGAGCAGCGACGGGTGAGCAATGGGGTGCTCAGCCAATCTCTTTGCTTCTGCGCCTGTAATTGTAGGTATGAGCTGAATCATTAATTCATAGCAGATGTTTTGGGGATGTGGAGAACAACACGGTTTTCTGTTGTATATTTCTAGCGCGAGGTGTTGTGCTCATTTGTCATCCCCTGTGAAATCCCAGCAGATGCTGTAGACATTCGGCACAATAATGTCATTACCTACCCTTGCCTGCTGGGTTGCGTAACGCAAAGCAGAGGGATGGGAGAGTGTGTGGGGAGGGGGAACAGCCCAGCCCTGGCCGGGGGCTCCTGGGGTGGCCCCGAGGCTGAGCTGCCCCTGCTCCACAACGGTGCCCTGCTTGGCCATGGCCCCGCAGCAGCCTCTGCTCTTGGCAGGGAGGCTTGGAGCTTTGGAGCACCTGTTCTGGTCACGGCTCTGGAGTGTTACACTCATTCTCCTCACACCCTGGTCCCAAGAGACCCTCAGGCACAGTGAGAGGGCTGAAAATCTGCCCTGAGGTTTTACGGGAGGGTGGTGCTGGGTGCATGCCCAGGAGGAGCTCGTGCCAGGCACAGCAGAGCTGAGCCCTGGATCTTCTCCTCTGTGCGGCCGATGCCTGAAGCCTTTGGGCTGCCGGCAGCTCGGTGCACACCAAGACTTGCGGGGGATGTTCCTGACTCCATGTGCTCTGACTGCAAATGTGGATGGAAAACTGCTCTGCAGCGCTCCCGGCTCCTTCCTGGGGTGAGCTGGATGGGCTCCGAGAGACCCGAGCAAATAATCTGTAGTGAGTCACTTGTTAGGTGAACTTGGCCTCTTTCTGGTCAGACATCAGGCAAGCAGTGTGCGATTTGCCCGTGTGCATTAATCACAGAAAATTATTGCAGAAAAATTTCTGCAAATAATTCTCTCTCAGGATACTCACTTGTATAACATCAGGATTTGCAACGTGCCAGTTCTTGTACAAAACTGTGGTGCTGAACGTACCTGAGGCTCCCTCCTGCCCCAGCCCTGCCAGCCAATTAGTTATTAACAAGAATGTAAAATTCACTCTTTCTTCCTAATGAAAAGGTAGCTGGTTACAAGTTTCAGACCTTTTTCTCTTCTTTCTTTTGAAAAAGCACTCTATGGTCAAAACTGATTCTTTCCATAGGGAAAGTAGCAACTTTGGAAGATTAAATTTTCTGCAAGTAAATTTTCCTTTAGTCTCCTAAAGTTGCTTTGTTTCAGCTTTTTGATGGAAGAAAAAGTCCTGTCAATATCAAAGCACACAGTAGACGCACAGTGTAAACAAATGCTTTTCACAGAGCAAAACTTTCACTTACATGTTTTCATTCACAGTTTCCCGAGGCAAGGGCATTTGCAGAAGATCATACTGGAGACCAGCCATCAACGCTCCTGGCCTGTGCTGGTCCTGCCTCTTCCTCCCTGCCATGGTTGGTTTTTGGTCAGCATTGCCCTTGCCCTCACTGAGCCGGAGCTTAGAGAGAAAGGGAATTTTTCTGCTGCCTCTCTGGCGCAGCCAAAGATCTGCAGCCTTTGTGCCAGGCACTGAAATCTTGGCTCCTTTGTGCATGCAAAATAAGACATTTCTCTGTAAGAAAATAGAGGGAAACGGCGTATGAAAGGGGGATGTTTTTATCTTGCCAAACAGGAATAGGCAGTTCCAATCGCTGTCTCGTCTCCGTCTCCAAATCATCAACCAATAACTCTTCTTTTCTTCTGCACTACTTTGCCAGGAATAAAAAATAATTTGATGTCAGTCGCGCAATATTAAGCAGTATTATTTCCAAGGGCAAGCGTAGTGGAAAAATGGCAAAAGAATCAGAGTGTTTGCAGCATATTTTTGCATCCAACTTGACACAGAGCAAAACACTGCCCTTATTTCACGTGCTTTGTGCTGCTGTGTCTCTGGCTTTGTCTGACGTGTCTGCTGCGCCTTCGCTCTCCTTCCCATCCCCGTGAAGCTGCCAGGTGCTGCTCCCCTGCCCAGGATTCACCCTGGGGCAGAGCAGTTCTGAGTAGCCGGCCTTGGGTTATTGACTTCAAGCTGCAGGAGAAAAAGCCATAGTGAGCTCTGTGCGTGCTGCGATGCTGGGTATCGCGGGAGGTCCTGTTGAAGCTACCGGTCAGCTTCCGCACAGCGCTGAGAGAGGAGTCGGATCTTACTGGTTGTTGTCAATGCCCAAAAGATTGTCCATTTGAATATTTCCATTCTTAAAGCAAATGAATATCTTAATTTGCCCCTAGAGGTATCAGAAAACTCCCTTCCTGTTTCTGCTACTGCAGTAAAGTGTCCAAATATGGGTGCTGGATAAAAGCCCTGCTGGGAAATAGCTGCTGGCTGTGGCAGGGTGACTAGTGGACCCCTTCTAGACGGGTCGCTTGATCTGCATGAGGTTGGAACCAGTCTCCTCCTGATGCTCTTAAATTGTTGCCAACATCAACTGGCTCCTGTGGTGCACGGGGATCTGAGGGTGCCTGGGCTGAGCCATGGCTGCTCCTTCCTTGGCCTCCTCTGGGTGCGGTGGGTGGTGGGAAAGCTGGGGAGGGTCAGCTTCATGGGGAGGGACCCGTCTGCTGGCATCATCCTCCTGGGGCACCTTCTGCACTGGCTGCAGGGAGGGGAATGTCACGCAGCCATCGACCTTTTTGCTCTGCTCTGATGGCACAGACGGTGTGTGTCTTTTAAGCACAACTTTGAAATGAAGGGATTGATTTTTTTGTTTCTTAAATGACATCTGTGGGTGGGAGAACCAGAAGGCAGCTACCCCACGTCTGCACCTTCTCGCAGAGCCCTGCTTGAGGAGATGGAAGAACCTGTCAGAAGGCTGGGATCCAGAGCACGCGCCTTGTGCTACGGCAGCTCCATCTTGCATCGGGCTCCTCTGACTTTCATCACTAAAGCATCTCTATTCAAATGCCGTTCACCCCTCAAAGGTATTGCAGAGAAACAACAGAGGCTACTGCCCCATGGTTGGAAGCTCTTGCCGTGGTGTTCCCTCTGCATGGGAAGTATAGGAGGGACTGGAGAGGGTCAGTGGGCACCAGGGATTGGGGAAGTCTCTGGTGCCACAGAGCTTGCTAAACAGGAGAAGGAAAATAAACTGTCCTGCACTTGCTGCCATGAGATTGAAAGTCTGTGCCCCAGAGATGAGCTTTTCCTTTTCTGTATTTCTGCATCTCACCTTCCTCTGGAGTGGGAAGCCTCTTTGCTGCTGGATACTCTCTAGATCGCCCGTGATTTAACACTTCCTCCCAGCTCTGTCTTTGAGAGAGGTTGTACCAATCACTTTGGTGAGCAGCACGGTAAATTTTAAAAGCTAAGCTTCCTTAGTTAGCTCCAAGTCCTCATCTCTATATAGAAGTGTTCACAGCCATTAGGAAGATGTTGCCATTTATTTTCAAGTTTCTCCTTGAAAATCCTGCAGGAAAAGTGCCAGATATGCCAAGTTGCTCTCAGATTCCACCCTGAGCTGCATATTCATCGCCACATTTGTTCTTTAAGCTGCTATAACACTTTTCTCCATTGTAATCTTTATTGCTTCAGGTGTTCAGATGGTGCTTTGCTTTTTCATTTAAAATGAAGAAATAACGCCAGGTCTGTAGGAAGGGGAGCTCGGGAAGGTGTCGTGCAGATGTTGGTTCCCCTTGTGCGGTGAAGGAACGATGTTGAAACGCTTTCAGTGGACCCTGAGCAGTGGGGGAGGGCAGAGGCGAAGTGTGTTAAAATTCAAATGCAGAGGAAACTGGAGAGAACAAATAAAGTGCCATGCCCTTTGGCTCTTCTCCGGAGCTGAGCGCTCTTCGGAATTTCTCACCCTGTCTCCGGAGCAAAGCAGGCGAGTGGTATCGACAGCCTCATCAATACTCCTTGTCTGCACGGGGCTGGAGTGGTGCTCGGGTTAATCTGCTTCCAGTTGGGCTGTCCTTCCCTGGGAAACTGCATGAAATGATGGCTTGTCTGAAGGAATAATAAACATTGTTTACTATTGGCACGTTAGTGCCTTAAGGATCAAGATGTGTGTGCTCAGAAAGGCAATCCTGCATCTGAAATATTAATGCAGTGGAAAAGCACATAGTCTATTTAACAAAATAAATGCTGCACTGGAACGCAAGGAGCTGGAATATTCTGTGCCTGGTGCCAGCTCCCGGCACATTCCCAGGATGGAGGGGAGGGAAGGACGCGCGTCAGGGTCTCGTGTGCCAGGGACCCCACTGACGGTAGCGAAGGGAATGCTGGCAGTGCTCTCTCTTGTATGTTCTGCCACAGCTGCTACCTGCCTGCCAGTTTTTGTCTTGCTTTTGTGACATAACCTGGAAATACTTCAGAGGATGGAGCAGGAGGGGAGGTCCTGCCTGTCGTTCCTATATCCTGCCCCACACTGGCTGAGAGTCTGCTCTGCGTGGTTTGCGTGTGCTGTGTAGTTTATAATGGCTGCTCAAACCTTCCTGTTACTCTGCAGGTTGTGCTGGTGTTTGGTAGGAGAGCCTTGGCTTGAGGAGAAAAGCCATCAGGCCAAAGAAAGCTTTTTTCATGGTTCAGTTGGTGGTTCTGCAGGTGCCTTGGTACCCAATTCTTGTTGTGCTGACAGCAGCAGTTAGAATCTGTTGAGGTAAACATGGCCATACGTTGTGTATGGAGGAGATACGTAGATGCCAGTATTTTATGGTGAGGTGCTCTATCCTTTTCTGCACCTAGCACACATAGACTCACCTGAGAGTCAGCGTTAGCTGCTGGATCGCCGTGGGCTTCAGGAGACCAACATAGATTAAATGGTACTTTACAAGGCTCCGTGTTCCTACTCCGTTGTCAACATTAATGGCTAAACATTATTTTTAATGCATGCTCAGTGTCAGAATCTATCGTTAAACACCAGCAACAGCAGAGCACATAAAGCCCTGTCGTACAGCTCGCTTCCCAGGTTCCTCTGTGCAGAGCCCTGTTCCTGCCTAAAAATACCTGACGCTCAAAGATACTTTCAGAGGAGTAGTAAAATGTACAGGGACTGAGACCTTGGGGTTAGCCGTAATGGGGAGGCACGAGGGGTGACACGTTAAGCCTGCAAGGAATAAAGTTGCTCTGTTACCCGAGGTGGGCCCACCCTGGCCAAGCACCTCCAGGAGATGTCCCTGCAGCTCTCGCTTTCCCACAGCAGCCCCTTTCTGTTCCCATGCATGGGAGGGCACCTGCTTATTCCAGCTATCCCCTCTTGCCTTTCTTTAATATTTTAAACTCAAGCCCCATGTTTGGATTTGCCTTCCAGGTGTTTGAATGCAGAGTCTTTAGTTATTATCGTGTGTTGTGACAGAATCCACCCACGCACCGTGCCGGGGCTCTCTGGAGTGAGTGGCACTGATGTGCTTCAAGCGCGCTTTGTTTCAGAGCACAGAGATAGAATGGGAGCAAGGGTGGAGCTCCGGTGCTGGGCGAGGAGAAGTTGTGTTTGCATTAACTCTTCTGCTTCCCCGTTGACGCCAGAGTGGTAGCTCTGTGCCAGCGTGAAGCGCATCTGCACCGCGAGCACCAGTACCCAACAGCAGAGTGGCCTGAGCTGCGGAACCTGAGTTGCAGATGCTTGACGTCTCTTGGCTGCGGGCAAACAGTGAGGGTTTGGCTTGCTGTACAAAGCGCATTTTGGAGGTTCCCACCCCGCTTTCTCTGTCCCCCACATCCCCTTTCCCTTGGCACATTCACAGGGATGTGCCCTGCCTTGGAAAAATCCCTAAATGCCAATGGAGAGGTAAAGTCGTGGTTGTGTTAGTCTAGGTGTAAGGTCCACCTGCAGAAGAAATGTGAGGATGTGAAGTGAGAAGGGGTGTTTGGTGCTTTTGAGGAGGAGCAGGAGCTTGTGGGTGATCCTGGGAGCTGGGAGGCAGGTCCGTGGAGCACCTGGAGCAGGGTGCAGAGCCCTGCTGCTGGTGTCACACTGCTCCGGCCACAGGCTGAGAAGCGAGTTTATATTTACCAGGATACACAGCATGGGTGTAGGACAAGGGGTGCTATGACTACAGTCAAAATCAATATAGGAGATGGTAAAGTTAACCATCACATAGCTGAAACGGTGGCTCCTGAGACAGAAAATTCATGCCATGCTGTCGTGGAGGTCTGCAGGTATCTGTCACGCCAGGAGCTGCAGAGCCAAGTGTGGATCCATCTGGATCAGCCCTTGTGAGAGGCCAGGGCTGGGTCCCGGGGGTGGTGGCCCAGCCGTGGGAGATGGATACCCGTGGTGCCCATCGGTCGGGGTACCGGTGCCGTCTGTCTGGTTTGTCTGTGTGATGGGGACTGCACCAAGGGAAAAACCCAAAGGTGGTATTTTCTTTTCCCTTGAACAAGCGCAGTTTAGAAGCCCTTTTCTCAAGGGCCTCCTGGGCTGGCTCCCGAGCCCTCTCCAGCTCTTTGCAGCTTTAATGCGTCAAGCGCAGCAGGAGGGCGGTGGATGGGGAAGGCTGTTTCTGGGCTCTCCTGGAGGAAACGTGTTTAGTGCAGCCATGGGAGCTCACACCACAAAAGAGGATCTAGCGGGTGAGATTTTTCTTTTATGAAGGTGACTGAAGCAACAAGAATGTTGATTATAATTGAAGTTGTCAGGCTTGGACTGGACGCTTTGTCCCCGTGTGACTGCAGATGCAGCAGCCCCTTATCCCCTGCGAGCTGCTGCCTTTGGGTGCAGCAGGTCACTGCTATTTGTTTTGCTTGGAGATTCCAAGGTCTTGTTTTCTGCATTTTTAAAATTGCAGTGAGTAAGATTTGGGAGAAGCTACTGGGGCCTGTGAAACGTTCCTGGCCACGCGGGGCGTCCGGTGAGGCTGTTGGTGACCCTGGTTGAGGGGATCCACACTTGGAGCTGGCTTGGTGAGCAGGAAGAAATGATCACAGATTTAGAGAAAATGAAGTGAGCTTGTGGTTGCTTGGCTGAATAGATCATCAGTAATTGCCTCTGTGTGTAAGCAAATCAATGTTCAAGCCAATGCCTGTTGCTTTGAAGAAGCTGGTTTCACGGGGGTGAAAATTCAACTGTGTGCAATTGGGAATTACGGACACGTATCTGTGTGCCCAGAAAGTCACAAGCATGAGTAGAGGCTTTTTAAAAAATTAACTCACAGAGGAAAAAGGGGAAGTGGATAGAAATGACCATAAATTATAAATGAGGCTTTGCAAAAATTACAAAGGGAGAAAAAGGACATTGGCACCCAGCAGCGTCTGGAATAACAGACGGGAGTTTGTCTCTGTGGCAAACAACAGGGATCTCGACAATAGTGTTTGCTGGTCGTGTGGGTTGAAGAGGCAAAAAAGGGAAGGCGTTTGCTGAAAATACTTCTGTCCTCTATTTAAAAAAAAGCAGAGGATGTTGTTATATCACAGAGTGAGGAATAAATTGGTTCTGTTCCAGTAGAAATTTGGAACTTTGTTAAGCAGCGATTATGAAATCTAGCATGTTGATTTTTGAGTCAGCAGGTCCAGTAATTTGCAAGCAAGTGCTTGAAAAGAGCTGGCCACAGACTCTGCATCAATGCTGCTGGTCCTTCATTGGACTTGGAAAGTGGAGGAAGCTTCCAGGAGGGCAGCGGGTGCGGAGCTGAGGAGCGGAGCCCTCCCGGCTTGATGTGACTCTGGAGAGGGACACGAGCACGTAGCGTCAGGAGGACAATGGCATTGGTATTCTGCAGGAGGTTTGGAGAGCTGGGTCTAGCCAAAATGACTTTATGACTTTTGATGAGATTACACGTAGGACCAATACAGATAATAAAGTTGGTGTAATCGTACGTCTGCGTGTTTCATGGCAATTCAATTAAGAAGCTGCCAGCCTACAGAAAAATCAACACAGTACACTAAAAGGATTAAAATCCAACCAATGGCCTTCTGAAAAAGAATTTCCTGCAAGCCAAGAGAAGCCGTGGCCATTTGGGCTGCCATTGCAGTTCCTTGCTTCATCTCCCACCCATGTGTCTCTGTCGGTGCTTGGCACGGTCGTGTGTCCCTCAGTGTGGGGGGGGTCTCTGGTCTTTGGCTGGAGAACCGGGCATAGAGCAAGGAGAGCAAGACAGGAAAGGCAAACCAGCCGAAAACGTGATGCTGCCAGCAGAGGAGTGAACAAGCAGATGATAAAGGGAGCTATGGGGAATAGAGAAATTAGATCAGATGCAAGCGCAGTGCAAGGGAAGCAGCAGAAACAGTTGGTTTGAACCTGGCGAGGTGGTTGGGGGCACAAGAAGAAGTCCCTCGCAAGATGGTGAAATATTTCAGACTGTCAGGTCAGCTTAAATCAGTGGTGCAAAGTGGGAGCCGATCCCGGGGCCAGCGCAGGCTGACGGGAGGGCTCCCCACAGCCCCCGGCAAGGAGGGATCTGGGTGTCTGTGCAGCCCGGCAAACTTAGGGCTACAGCCTCCCTGGGGACTCGTGGCCATGTGAAGGGAGACATGTCTCGATCCTTCCTGGGGATGTTGCTGTGTCGGTTCAGAGGGCTCCTGTCTCCGAAAGCGGCTTGTCCCTGACTCCCGGGGTCCTGGCAGCTGCCTCTGCGCCCACAGAGACACGATTGTCTCCTCCGCCGCTGCTCGCTCTGGGCAGGAGAGTGCTGCAAAACTTGATTTATGCAAAGTCAAATTGTGTTTCGTAGCACAATTCAGCTCTGCTTTGCCCTTTTGTGTTTTAGGGTTGAATTGCCGGGACTCTGCTGCCTCTGCCACAACGCTCCGTATTAAAATGGATTGGATATAGATGGAAATGATCCATTTATTTCCTTTTATTGATGAGACTTCTTACAATGGCACGTGAGCTTGCAATGCAGAAGTCTGCAGTTGCCATGTGAAAACAGGCTCTTGCTCAGCTCCCCCCACTCCCTGCACAGAGAGGGTTGTTTTTAACGCATATAGTATTAAGTTAGACTTCTTGCCTTCTAAAGGGGTTGTCTGCAGACACTAGAGACAGAGAATTTAAGTGAAAATGCCTTTGGCCTAACACTTTGTAAAGCTACAAAAGAAATATCACAGGCACAGAAATGCTCTCTTGGTGCACCCTAAGACAGACTTGTGGTGGCTGCTGATGAGCAGGCAGGTATCTCCAAAAGCACAAGAACTTCTAGACCGTGGATTTATGAGTGTGTCATGGCTTTGTCTTTTCTAAGGCTTGTGCACGTAGTGAGGCGGATCAAAGTGGGACCTGGACGTGCCCTGATACCACTTCATCCCAGTTCCCTGGCTCCCGGGTGTAGCTCTTCCTTTGGCCCTTTTCACCATGTATCTGGAACGACTTGGGTGGTGGTTGCCAGCCCCTCCGCGAGCTGTCCTGCCCTGGGCAGCAGCAATGCTCTTGCTGTGTCTCTGCTTTCTTGGATGTCCTCCTGGTGCTGGGGACTCCGGAGCACCTTCAAAGCTGTGGGACCTCTGAACGGGGCAGTGGAACCCAGCTGGAGCACAGCGGGTCCCTCCTGTGCTGCCCGCGGGGGCTGAGCCACCCCCTCCCCAACACGCGCCCTTCTCGGAGCTGCAGATTTTGAATAGATGTGTAGGGTCTAGATTTTTGTTGTTTGCGTGCTTCCTTTGAGAGCCCAAAGTCCTTT
>JAVSBS010017774.1:0-19676 GCA_033124195.1 Coracias cyanogaster
GACTCAGGGTATGGAAAGGCTGAGCAACCTCTCAGTATCCAACAGACACAAGGGAGATTGATGGCTTCACTCGGGACCTGCTTCAGTCACTCTTCCCCTGCTGCTTCTCCACTTTTCTCTTGTGATACTGTCTAGAAAGAGTCAGACGTACCCATCCCTCTCATGGCATCTCCAGTAGATGGCTTTCAATTTACTTTCTTATCAGACAATTGAAGAGCGGCGCTCAGTAAACAAAGTGTCATGAAGATTCAGCCTGAAGTTTCACCTAAATTGGCTCTCAACAGACAGAAGTCATACACCTTGCTTAATCATAAGCTTCCTCTCAGGTCTCCTTTGGTTTCATTATTTCTCTTGCAGCCCAGTAATGTATAGTGGATGAGGAAAAGAAGCTATTTCCCCACTGGACTTCTGAGCTTCTTCTCTCTTCCCTTTTTCCCTGTTCCCCCATTTAAATTCTCAATAATTCCTCTAAGCCTCCAAGTACAGATTCTAGTTTATAAGCCAAGGAGATCTTGATGAGAATTGATTTTTAGCCAGGAAATGTCACTCCTTAGATGCCCAAAGGCATGTTTAAACTCAGATTTAGACAGAATGTTAGTAATGGCAGAAAAATCTAACCCAGCTTACCTTAAAGTACTCTAGTTTCTGCTCCAAAAATTAGCACAGATAAATGCAAGGCAGGCTTTATCAAAATCCAAAATGACTTTAAAGAACTTCACAGCTGTCTCCTCATAATGCATAGACACTTGTGTATTTGTGCCGCCTCCCCTACCACCCCAAACTATAATGATTAATTATTTTGCAGTGTATTGGCACCATATTCTGTTGTACTTCCTAACCATAAATTGATAGCTTTTACTTTTTTCTCTGCTTCTTTCCCAAACTGTCAGAGTGTTTTTTACTTCATCCTGCTACCAGTGAGACATGTTACCCCATTTGAACTGACCTCTAAAAATTAAAATATTCTCTACATTGTAAACTATTTGAATACATTTACAATAACATCCTACAATTAGATGGTCATAACCGAAGTATTTCCAGCTTTAAAAATACAGAACATCCCTGCATGCTGGGTTTTCAGCATTAGAAAGATGTGCATATCCTCCCTCTGCTCCCATTAGGAGCAAAAAATCAAGAAAATATGTAAAGAACTTGAGAAAGACTGAGTAAGCACATACAAATGAGAAAGAGGAATACTTCGTCTTAGAGAATATTCCTACGAAAGAAAAGAGGATACATGAAACATTGCAAAACTGTAAGGTAGATCTGAGGAGAGATGCCTCATTTTTTTTCTGTGGTTCAGGAGTCACCAATTTCCCCAGCACTCAGGGACAGCAGAGATCTTGTTTTTCCACCCTGCCTGCACAGTGTCCTTTTGGATGCTGGCCTACACTATTGTGAACCCCCCCCCCCCCTTTTATACCCCAGGACCATGAGTAAACCAGAGCAGGATGTTAAGCAGCTTTGCTCTTCTTAGAATGTGTCAGTAGGGCAAGTGGAAAGACCCTATCTACTAGGAATATCCGATTCTCTGTCAGGTTATTCAAGAGTATGGCAAGAGGAGATTTAAGCTAATAGAATAAACAATATGCTTCAAATCATAGAGTGGAGTATTGGAACAACCTTCAAAAAATAAAACAAATTGTTAACATTAGCATTTATACTAAAAACATTTGTTGACTGTCTCAGAGTCCCAGTGGATTTCTGCCTCATTGTCTCTTAGATCAATCTGGAATCTCCCATTCTTCCTTATAATTAAGTCTTTTTTGCTTTGATCATCTGAGATGGCTTTTTGTTTCTTGTGAGCAGCCATGGAGACACCTCCAAGGAATAATATCTTATTCTTCCACACATTTCTTTAAGGGTGAATTAATATTTCTATTGAATACCCTAATTGGCACATTCATGGCTTCAGGTTGCTGTTCTTTGTAGCAGTCTTTTGTTAATATACTTGTGAAAACTATTACTGGTTATTATAAGCAGGAAAAAGTACACAGTCATCTGATTCAATTTTAACATATTTTCTCTCAGTGGATATTGCAACAAGACTAAACACAATAATATCTTAAAAACAAACAAACAAACAAAAACCAACCAAACAAAAACAAACAGGAATGAGATTCTTAGCCTAATGGGAATGAGATTCTTAGCATCAGTATTTCCCCCTCCTGCTCAGTTTACAGGAGACTGTTTCTGGAGACTTCATCATGGCAGAGTCAGGATGGAAGGAACAGAAACCCCAGTGTGCAGGTCCCCAGAATTTTCACAGCAGGATGTCTGTACCAGTATTGTTTTCCAGAAAGCAAATGTCTTTTATGAAAACTTTTGTTTAGCCAAAACCTCCGATTCTTTGAATTTATTTTCTAAATGGGAAAAATTATTCATAGCAGTTACAAATTCGAAAGAATAAAATGTTTATCATTGCCTTTTCTTTTCCTTATACCGCCTCATCTGTCATTTCAGAGATTTCTCTGGTGATGGAAGACACAATCACGTCAGCATGTGGGTTTTGTTTTTTTCCTTCCACTTTTGCTCTGTTAGATTTTCAGCTTAAAGAGTGAAAGAAGGAGCAAAAGGCTGCCCCTGTACCTCTTAAGAAACAGCCTCTAATAACCACATTTACCTGGTAGTTAACATTTTGTTTTACACACAGCTTTATCGGCTGGTCATTCTCCTTCCTCCTGCCAGCATCTCCTCCCTCCATTTTATTAGCAACTAAAGCAATCAGAATGGAAATGTTATTTGCAGTTATTCTTTCTTGAAGGATACAGACCCAAAATTACTAGTTCAAAGACAGCTACAAGTGCTGCAGCACTGGTATCTTTGCAAGGTCCTTAGAGGGTACATGTGACATTTGATCCTCTTACTTTCTTAATGTGGGAGTTTTCATTCCTAACACCATGTGCTTTTTATGTTTGAGCATGTGCTGTACAATATGCATATCCCCTAAGCCAAACAACTCTGATATATTTCCTCTCTAGAGGCAGGGAATTCTGTTTGCAAGGTGTCCTTATTGTTTGTGCTGTTTCTTCATTTACTGTTTTGTAACCTCTTCTCATTGCTGGTTGTACCATTCATTCAGACATTTTTTCCATAGTGGAGTAGGAATCTGCAAAGAAAATCTGTAGAGTACAAAAGGCAGCAGAGATTAAGAAAAAAAATTGAAAAATACTTAATTTTTGTCACTACTTTTTTATTAGTTATGCAAATATATTTATTTGTTTCATTTATTAATTTTCATGTAGACGAACACAAGAAGGGGAAAACAGACTAATGCTCTACAAGCCTTTGATGTAATTAATAGGGAAAAAAAAAGATTCAGATCAGATTTTGTTTCATCATCCAGTTAATGCATAATTTTGTTCTAAAATATTTTTGCCAAATGTAGAATATGAGATTATTCTTTCCCTTGCAGGGCTCTTATTTTCCATCTCCTTGGTTTAGGTCATGCTAGCAAGAGCCATTTGTTGCATCATTCTTTTTCTTGCCTACATGACAATTTTAATTTGAAGGTGGATTTATTTCCTTACGTTTAAGAAAAAGTTGATAAACAATATTTTGTTTTGTCAGAAGATACATAACTAAGTATAATTTGTATTATTTCTGCTATCTGTAGATTTATAGATAGTTCTTAATGGTTTTCCCATGCTCTGTTTTTTAGAGCTTTGGCCTTATGGATACAAAACAACAGTATCCTAAATGCTGCAATTTGTTGATAATAAAGGAAAACATGAGACTGACTCTATAAAAGATTTTATTTAACTCTTCCTATTTTTTTTTGTTTCAGTGTTTAATTCTTTAAACACAGGTTCATTAGACACTTGAAATTGAATTGAATTAAAACCAATTTGAATTAAAACCAATCTATTTGACATAGAAATATATTCTTAACTTTTAAAACCTGGAAGTCTTTGTACAAAAGTGGCAAAAATATTGAAGTGAGTTTTTCCCTTCAAATTGTTTTGTGCATCTATACACAGAAAGACTCTGCACATTATTGTTACGACAGAGCCCCCTTACAAGGTGTCAAATGTCTACACCATATTTGGAGGCCAGCAGGAACTGAGACTAGTATTGAATTCCATTTACACTTGAATTTCATAAACTGAGTGTTTTTACAGCTTATAACTCTCTGTAAAAATTACTTAGTCAACTGTTGCCTATGAACACAGCCTTAAAACCTTGGCTATCCTGCCATTTTTTTTGCACTAGTGCCCTCAGGTACACTTCCCAAAGGTGCAAATAGAAAGCAATGGTGCAGGCAATGTACACAGATGCTCTCTGGTAGGGATATTCACAAGGACCACAGGGCCGCCAGCAGGATTTTGGACAAATGGCACCATCAACACCTTCCTGACATGCCTGTCAGTTCTGTGGCAGATGGGACGGTCTGCTGTTCTCCCTAACCTCTCTGTTGTGCATCCTATCAAATAGGGAGGCAGTTGCCAGAACAAGATACCAGTTCTGCCATATAGGAGCTACTTCTCCAGTTGTGGGTGCTAGAAAGCCTCTGGGGAGGCCTTAACCCATCTCACCAGGCTGAGCATGGCAACGTCAATGCCTCAGCCCAGAAATCTGTCTTCAGTGTTATCTGCCATGCTGCAAACCCCTGTGCCTTCTGTGGATGTCCTCAGCTGTCACACAGCCCTTGCTTCCATGTTGTAGGTGAGAGCATCAGGCAGAAGTGAGCCCCATACCAAGCCCTCTAAAAACATTACAGGCTTTTCTGCGCTTCGCTGTCCATAAAAGCAATGTTTCATCCAGAAATAATTAGTAATCACCATTTAAAATGGTTGTATAGCCTGGTTTCTTTGTTATGACCACCAAAACGACATAATAAAAACTGCAAAGTGTGCCTGAAGGAAGCCAGTGATACACATTTCCTCTCTCAATGGGCAGTGAGTATCCAGCTGGTCTCTGTGGTAATCTGAACTGACTACCACCCAGGAGAGTCATTTTCATTAACTCATCCTGACAAACAACATTAACCCATAGGCCACTTTCCAAACTTAGACATTACAAATCAAGATCTCCAGTTTGTTTCCAGGCATCAAGAGAATCACTTGGATGCCAGACTATCAGCTTTAGACACTGAAGTGGTTCAGTTTTTGTGCAGGGCATCATGATTTAAGTGTTCATGATGTTTGGAAATTATATTGGATTTTTCCCAAATTGCTATCACCCGCTGGGGTTGTGATGGTCAAAACTCATCTTGAAAGCAACCTCATTAAATTATCTCATTTAACAGGGACAAGTCAGGTCTGATACTGGTTACCTTTAGACTTTTGGCTTGTCAAACTGGATTTATTATCACATCAGCAATATCTGCTGCTATTGTCACTCCCCTTAGCTGGTAATTGTAGCAGCATGGGACAGGGGAACCATAAAGGATAGATTAATAATGTGTAGTTTCCTCTCCTCTCCTTCCCACTTCATCTAGTACTTAAGTCTGTGTTTAGCTTTTAGTATTATATTCATTCAGCAAAGTGCATATACACACGCTCAGTCCTAAATGCTGTTGAAATTAGTAAGATTTTAAAGATGTACTTAAGTGCTTTGTTCAGCTAAAGAAGCTCCCTTCATAATTAGTTTTCTCTATCCCTTCTATCCAAACACACATACATGTACGTGAAATACACATACAGAAATGGAGATGTTTTTAAGAAATACCATTGTCAGGTTGCCCCATCCTTCCATGAACATAGAAAATAAGTCTGACATGGAGGAGCGCAGGAGTGTAGAAAGGGTTTTGAAGCCTCAAAAGCTAGATGAAAGCATATCAACAAAATAGATACATTAGCAAAGTAGTTCTTGGAAGAGTAAGGCAAGAAATATATTCCTACAAGAAGACAAAAATTAATGAGAAAAGAGAATACATTGGCTTCAGGAGACAGGAGAAGAGAGACATGTTTATGGGTTTGTCTATGCCTGCTGTACTATAGCATATTTGCCTGCCCACACAAAGGCATGTTCACTAGCATATCCTGGTATCACTGTTACTTAGGAAAAGTTCAGGTTTAAAGAAACTATAGACTGAGCTCCCCTTAGTTCTGCTAGTGTTGTTTTAAACAAATTCCATCATAAACTCTTGCAAACATTTTGTTGGTTTTGGTTTTTGTTTAATTAAGTTCTCATTTCTTTAACAAAATGAAATGTACTCCTAGAATAATTATTGGAATAAAATAAAGTTCAGGACATCCAGCAGAGAACATCTAGACAAAGTGATAATAAAGATTCAGTCACGCTTCTATCAAGAGACATTGTGGCCTGATGAGAAGAAGAAATATAGCTAGGAAAAGTGAAGAAATGGATTAAATAAAGTGGCTAGAGATTAAGTTAATTCAATATAATGCCAAGACAGGCTTTCCGTAAGGCTCCCTGGTGAAAGCAATGTTAGGTAGCTTGAAAGTATAACCTTCAAGAAACAACAGCAAGAAAAACAATGAGCATTCTCCTTTAGGAAGCATTTTACCCAGAGGTACAAGCCATTTTGCTGGCACAGGAAAGTGGAATACATATTTAGTTGTATCAGTGAGAGGAAACGTAGAATAATACCTGCCAAATATTTATCTGGCTAAAAGAATAAAAATAACTGAAAAGATTCAAAGTCCATTTCAGATTATTAAGTTATTTTAATTTATAATGATAAGCCAAGATTTTGAAGCTCTTTCAGTAATAGTCTCCAGAGAGACTATTACCATTATCATCCACCTTCTCCAAGTGCAGTATTTTTCAGAGGTCAAAGCCAAAAGTGTCTGACTATGACGGTGAGATTCATCTTATGAAAATATGTAGCCAGCAGCAGTATGTAGACCTCAGCCTTCAACTGGTTGTAGCACAGTGAATAGGATCAGCTGGCCAATTTTGTTCTTGGTGAAAATTGAGATATATTTTTATGAAGCCTATCATGTGACTGTAGACATAAATGTAGATGCTAAGCTGTAAGATTGTTCAAGTTCCATTATAAGAATGTTTGTAAGCTATTGTGTCAGCACTAGTTTTCCTTTATTAATAGGAGAACAAGCCTTGAATTAACCCGGAAGAGTCTCCCTGCAGACCTCTATCCAAAACTTCAGTTTGATTAGGGTTATTTTGCTGATATTGATTAATTGAAATTCAACACACTGCATCATGGTTCAGGTAACCCAACCACATAGAATCATAAGATTACAGGGTAATTTAGGCTGGAAGGGGCCTTAGGAGGCCTCTAGCTCAATCTCACGCTCTCTGCAGACTCAGCTACAAGCTACAAGCTACAAGCTCAGAACAGATTGCATAATGTGGGCTTCAAAATCTCCAGGGACAGAGACTGCACAGCCTCCTTGGACAGTTTGACCCAATGCTGAGTAGGTCTCATGGGGAAATGTTTCTTTTGTCCAGTCTGAACCTCCATGGTTTCACTTTATACACATTGCCTCTCAGCCTCTAGATGAGAGCTGCTGGGAAAAGCCTGGCCCCATGTCTGTGATAAGCTCCTCATAGGTGTTGGGGGCTTCTGTATGGTCCCCCAAAGCCACTCTGTCTCAAGCCAAAAAAGCCCTGGTCCCCCAGCCTGCTCTCACAAGTCACATGCTCCAGTCTCAACCGTCATGATGGCTCTCCTGTGGACTCGGTCCAGTTTATCAGTGCCTTTCTCTTACTGGGAATCCAGTTCCCCAAACTGGATGCAGTGCTCTAGATGTGGTCTAACAGTTGATGAATACAGGGAATAATCACTTTCCTTGATCTGCTGGCTGTGCAGCTCCTGAGACAGCCCAGGGAACTTTTGGTCTTTGTTGTTACCAGGGCTCACTGTTGGCCTGCGCTCAGCTCAGGGCCCACCAGCACCCCCAGGACCTCCACAGAACTGCCTCCCAGTTATAACATAAGACACACAGTCAAAGATCACACGAGCTTCCTCAACCCAGTGATGAGCACAGAGCTGAAGTGGTAATGCATGCTATTTCTTCCCTTCCTGAGCTACTGGATGAGTAGTCCTACTTGGAGGTGATGACATGGGCAGATATTACTCTGTTAGATAATACTCAAGGAACTGGCACTGTGGGTGAAAGGTTGAATGTTATGTAGATGCTGATCTGTTTTGTACTCTAAAATATTAAGAATGAACTAAAAATACCATCACTCAAGAATGTATCACTTAGAACCTAGATGAGTTAATTTTAGATCTTTTTTTAGTCTGAAGATCCCTAAACTGTTTTTTTTTTCCTTAGGATTGCAGGAAACTTTGAGTAGGGAATTTAAATCCACTGACAGTGGGTTTTGTGTTCTTAGCTATCACTCTCAGAACCCAAGAGTTCAAGGAGCATTGTTTGAAAACCAGTGGTAGATAGATCAGCAAGCAAATACCTAAGGCAAGTAAGTCAGGAAGCAGCTGAAAGTAAAGACAGAGGCAACAGATTATGTGGGCTCATGTATTTTTTTGTGTATTTCTTGACCAGTGAATTCAAATCTGAGCTCTTAAGCTTAGATCTCTAGTCTTATTTATAAAACTTGACAACAGTCTGCAGAGAATAAAATACCCTTCAGTGCTGGATCCAAGTGCCAAATCAATATGGGAATGGAAACAGAATGTGCAGATATGTTGTGTACATAATCCATTCACAGCATTAATGCAGGTAGAAGGTGCCTATGGCTGTCTATTGTCCCCTTGTCTGTCTAAAATCTGTTGCCAGGCAGGTTTTTCTCTGTTATGGAAAATAAGCACCTCCTGAAAGGAAAAACATGAAGGAAATTATTTTCAAAAAGTAGAGAAAAAGAAAAAAACCAACACTGTTCTCAGAAAAATGATGAAACATTGGATGAAACACTGACTTCTCAAAACCAGGAAAAAATATTTGAATAGAATCAATGAAAATATTATACCTTGATATTTTTTCAGATTTTTTATCTCTAGGGTGTTTTTGCTTGGTTGCTCTAGTGAGCAATAAAAAGAAAATAATGTTTTTCTGTAAGCCAAAGTCAAATATTTTGTTTTACTACTGCAGAAAAGGAACACTTCAACAACTGCAAACTCCTTGCTATTGCAGGGCCCCAGGCTTTGGCACTCACACAGTTTTGAAATCTTTTCTTTGCTTTGTATACTAGTAAGAAACACCTTTAAAAACAGCACATAAGGTGATAAATTAATAATGGCTAGACTGTGAATAATAGAGATTTTATCGAGAAATATAACCTTATGTATGACTACACAGCATAAATATATTTGCATACCCGAATAGTCCATAATCTGTTGAAAAACATAGACCCAGAAAAATGATGCATAAAAACAATGTTTTACTAACAGTGAAATTCAAAGTAAGCTTAAAATATGTTTCCTCCTGGGGATGAGTAATCAGATTTCTTCTTTTCCCTTTCTCTGAGCTTAATGTCACTCATATCCCTCCTGCATTCATGTTTTCACTTCTCCAGCATCCCTAAGAGAAGAGGCCTGTTGTTGTTTGCAGTCAAATGACTCAAGCTTGAGTGCAAGAACCACAAGTTCCTCTGCTTGAACTGCCTTATTTAAGAGAGACATAAAGGGAAGGAGAAGATGGTTCTTCAAACTTCCCTCAAGTAAGAAACACAATCCCCAAGACAAAAATAACACAGAGAATTTGCAGTACTTTTCACAATCACTGGAGCTTATCACTCCTCTTCCCTATTTCAACCAAAAGCTCCTCCGGTCTCTACTACTGTGAAAACCAGGCATACAAAAAGATATAAGCTTATAACTAATGTTACTCTTCAAAACACATGCTCTGCTCCCACCTTAGATCGGCAGCTTAAGACCTCTGCTTCTGATCTAACCACTATAGTCTCCTTTTATAGCTAAAGGAGAGAATCAGACTCTTTTTAGGGCAGCTTTCATCCCAGCCTAAGCCAGATATCTAAAATAGGCCAGATGAAGCATGTTTTGAACATGCCTCTGCTTTTCCTTGGCACGCAGTGAGCCATAGACAGCAGGGAGAGGTATATCACAACTCTTATCAAGCTACACTTGTAGTGCATTGGCCAGTTGAGCAGATGGTTTACCACTGCCTTTTCAAGGCTTTTGAATTTCATAGGAAAATAAAGCATACTCTATTTGGATAAGAACAAAATAATATTGGTAAATAATTGTGGTAGTGTTAACTGGATCAAAAGGGAAACACCTTCCTCTGTGCTGGTCAGCTGGCACTCCCCCTATTGTCACTTTATAGCAAAACATGAAACCTAGGGCATCCATCCACACTAAAATCAATGCTTAAAAATGATGAGATGAATCTCACCCTAAACCCACCACTTTCTGTCAATGGCTATAAAAAGTTAAGTGAAATGAATCCACCCTCCCCAAGGACAGATTGGAAACACTGCACTAGTAACAGTAAAGGGTTTTCTGACCAGGAATTGAATCATCCATCTAAGAGCAGTATGGGATCCAAATTTACAAGGAGGTATCTGGTGTGAAATATGTTCAGCTGAACATCCTGATAATACTGACCCCAGAAACTGAACTCAAAGGGTTCTAGATTTGTAAAACATTAAATGGCATAAGCTAGCTTATATTTGATCTTCAGGGTGTGCTCCATAGAAAATCTTCAAAGTCATACAGTTAAAATTATGCAAGATTTGGAATGGCTTACAAGGAAAGGTTATGGTACTCTAATTGCTTAATGGAAGAGCTTATACCTAAAGAGGGCGTGTTAGCATGAAAACTAGTGTAGGAGTGCCATACAGAACAAAACAAACAGTTACAGGATGTTGAAAGTCTTTTGGAAAAAAGAAATGAGTGAGTATGCATAGTAGAATTGGTACAGACTTCCTAAGTCATCAGGTTTATTCCCCTGCCATCTTAGCTACATCAGAGGAACATTTTCATAAACTCATCCTAAAGCAAGGCAAATACCCTGCTGATTGAAAGAGCATCATAAATACCCTTTTCTCTAAAGAAGAGAAAACTTTTCTTAATTTCTACATTAAATTTATCACTGGCCCTCATGTTCTCTTGCATTTTTATGAAACATTATTCTTTGGCTTATCTTTCAAGCTAAATGATTATACCCCTGGTTTGACAGGGTATAGCTATCATATCTGTGGTTTCATGTGACATTTGTTTTCTCAATTACAGACCTGTTGAGCATTAAAGATCCTTTCATTTTGCCTTCATTTTGATTTTGTAGCTATTTGCACCTTCCCATGAGCCCTCAAATGCTTAGCAACTGGAAACTAAGATACAGTATATATTTATCTTTCATTCATAACTGCATTTTAATCTCTATCCATCAATACCATGCTTCTGTCCCGTGTCATCTCTCTTCCTTTCCTTTCCTTTGTTATTTGTTCAATATCCTTGAAAGATCTAACCCAGCTTGATTTTTGTCAGGCTTCCTTTTCCCTGGCCTCTGAGAAAAAGCTTGCTTTATACTATTGTAGGTAGTAATGCCTAACCATGGACTTCAGACCATCTCAGACTACCAAGCCACACATTCTTCTTAAAGGCTGAATGTTTTATCAGAGGTAGTCCTTTTAACACAATAATGGTCTCTAAAAGCATTCAATAAGTCTTTCCTTTCATTGCAATGCAGACAAAAACTTATTTGAAATCCTAAAAATTACCACAAGATTAATTATTGCCTGCTCAAATACAAAACTTGCTGAAAGAAATTTAAACCAAAAAAATCTAGATTTTGATAGATAGAAATAAATCCAGTAGTAAAACTAGCCTAAGATGGCAATCATGGGATGTCTTTAAGGAACAGCCTTAGTGGAGATGGACTAATGTCCTATGGGGTCCTGCCTTGGGAAGCAGTCAGAACATTATGGTCTAAAGAGTGCGCAACACCTCTGTTGGAGAATGTCAGAAACAGAATGAGAATTATTTCACTTCAATTTCATGAGGGGAAAAAAATTTTCCACAAGGAAATGATAGAATAATTGCTTCAGATTTTTGAGTTTCTTTCAGTAAAGTGAGAATAATTTTTCTCCAATCAGATAATAATCTCTCATATTTATTTCCTTAATTTGTTTAATTTCATTTCAATTTTAACAATATACATTCTGATATAAGCCTCATATCACAGTACACATGCACACATATATAGGATATTTATTGCAAAATTGCACATCACTGAAACTACTTTTATCTGACTGAAATGAAATTGTACACACATATTTCTGTTTGAATTATTTTAAAGTTTTCTTTCCTCATACATTTTTATTGTTACCTTTGTTCCAGTTGAGAATGAAAATATGTTCAGAGATGTCAGAATTTCCCCTCTGAGACAAAGCCTGTATTTCAGCTATCTGTTCACTTTCTAGCAGTCTGGATACTACTAACAGTTTCTCAAACCAAGAAAAATTATCAGAAGCACCATTTAAATACATAGATGGGTATTTAAACAAGAAATTGATAAATGTATGTTGTAATCAACATAGTGTTTCCATGAAGTCCATTCACATTCAATAGTATTTGTACAATTAATTAACACTGTTGTAAAAAAAAAGACATTAAAACATAAATTAAACACTTAGGATTCAATTTTGCTCCAAGATATTTGAATCGTTGCCTGTTGCCTTCAACAGGAATTGAATGTACATAACAGAAGAAAGACTTTGGCTATTAAGAAGCACCATAAAAATCCAAACAAAATAACAGATTGTAAATGGATGCTTGTATTAATTTTGCTAATTGTTTGCAAACAGCCCAAGCATTATTTAACATGATAAATTTTATACTGTTTTACGTGTGTGGATAATGCAGAGCCATCAACATTTCTTGATAATTCTACCAGGATTAGTGATGGGGAAACCCCAGCAAATTTCTGAGTTTCAGTTCAAGTGTTTATACAAAGTAGGTTTGATCTTCTCTGAGTTATCTGTATGTGTTTGTGTGCGTACAGAATTTAGGCTAGAAGTCATGCAGCTCCTTCTTTCTGTGAAATGGAAAAATGAAACTTGAGACTTCAGAAATTGAAGACTGCTTCTCTTTCTTTTCTTTATATTTTGAGTTCACTAAATCAAAACCAAATGTCTCACTTCCCTTGCCTTAAGAAGAGGAGGGTACAGTAGAAATGAATTTGAACAGGAACATGTTACAGCCCAACACAAAGGTTCATGCTCATTTGGAACGGTATATCACCACTGGTGACCCATTTTAAATATGAGATACGAGAGGAAAATTAAGTTTGGAGAATGATGATTACAGGGGCTTAGATACAGAAAATAATAGAAACCTGGGCTTTGTTTTTCTCTGAAAATCAAATACAAACACCTTATGAGTAACACAAAAAAGATTTTCTAAATCTAGAACTGATAGAAATGTCTTCATAAAAAACAGACTCTGGGACTGAGCAGTCTTTGGGGCTTACTTCCATGTATAAGCACCTGGACCACTCGAAGCACCCCAGAGCTTCTGAGGCATTCACACAAGGCTGACAGATATGATCAAGCACCTACAGGTGGCCCAGGCCCTTCTGGGGAAGCAGCTGGAAGCCAGGCAGAATATCTGAGCATGTCTTGGATTGCACCAAAGGTCTACATTTAGATAACTCAGTGAAGCCCTGGCTCTGATCTAGGACAATCTGGATCAAGGACTTTCTTCCTTATCTCCAATCTGTATGGATTTGTTTTCTGGCTAGCTATTATAACCTGAAGTTTTTTGCACAAAATCCTGTAGACCCATACTATCCTGAAAGACACTCAACTGCCCTTCAGGTAAGCAAATATGTTTTAGCTGCTGTCTTTGTTTCATGTCTGCCTCTGAGCACCATCATAAGTAACCATACCCTTTGTCCTCTGTTTTAAAAAGGTATTAGCTAGGCAAAACGCAATTAGCCCTACAACAAACTTGTAAGTTAGAAATTGTTTTCCTAATAAAGCAGTGGGTTGATATCTACCATCATTCTTCCTGTATATGCTGCTGTTGCATTACGTGTCTCATTCTTTAATGGCTTCAATAAATTAGAAAAGTCTGGAAGTTCTTTGAATGATACGTTTCAGTAAGATGAAATGAAATTAGGGAGTTATGACTAGATCATTTTCCTAGTTTCATTGTTTGAACTTCTTGGTAAAGAATTGTTGCCTATATGGTTCAATATGATCTGATATAATGACCACAATTAATATTGTATTAAGAATGTTGAATTTATGAACTACAAAATTAGGTTCATTCCCTGTTACTGGCTGTGGTGACAAATTGTGCTGACTGAGCATTTCTCTGGGTGTTTCAACAGAACATTGAATAAATACATCATTCTTCTCATACCAACTCTGACCATTCTAAATGATCACATCTAGCTGCCAGCACACATGTCCTTCAAAAGAAAAAGATCAGCAAATGTCTAGTAAAATATATACACTATTGTAATATGATGAGAGCAGATCTGTTCTGTCCCACTGTTCAAATATGATGTTGAAGTAGATTTTGTTCAATTTTCTCTGACACAGTTTAAACCAAGTCAACAGGAGTAACTTCAGTCAATTTTTCAACATGTTGTAGATGAGGATATAAAAAATTAAAATAATTCGACAGCTGTAAGCATCTGAACTCTTCTGGAAACTCTGCTACTTGAAATGCTAGAAAATGACCAAACTAGATCTTCCTTATAATTCCTAATGTAACCTTAGGTCACAACACTGAATTGAATTAATAGTTTCTCAGAAACCTTGAAATATCAAAATCCATCAGAAGCACAGAATATATCAGTTGTTAAAATGTTTATAGAACACAGAACTGGAAATTATTTCTTCTGCTCTCCTCTTTCTCTGCAAGTGTATATGTGAGTTGTGCCTCTTCCTGGCACATGCAATGATGAATGGGAAATCTCAAGAAACAAGGGTAGTTGTAATTAAATATTATTAAATAACTTTGTTAAATTAAGCACCTAGATCAGAACATGCATGTTTTAAAAATGAATCCTTTAGAATTAATAATGCTTGAAAAAAAATGTTGAGGTGCTTGGCTTGTGAAATTGAGATATATTTTTATGGACTCTAAATTTAAACCATTTTTTTTAATTACATTTTGGAGAAGGTGAAAAACATGTTGTTAAAACAAAATAAGCAAACCTCTTTGCATATTAAACATACACCTGATCTTAATGAAATTACCTTTCAACTTCAAGCCCCATTGTGTCTGTTTTTAAATGAAAAAGAGTGTGTTAATTGTCCTGCAAAGACTGACTCCCATCACAATCTCTAACCAGCCATATATTACATAAGCTCCAGAAGCAGTGTTTCACAATAGCATATTTATGTGCTAGCAGTACTTTACCACTAAAAAAGTACTTCACATGAACATCAAATTGAATTGTCTTCCTTCATATGTTAGGTATTGCAGCACATTATGCAGCCGATGTACTTGAGTTACAATTTCCCTCTTCTAAATTTGGACAATGGCAATCAAATAAATACTGTGATCAATGCACTGCAGTGGCTTCTCTATCTGGATTCCTGAGTGTTTGGGACAAAATGAAAGCACATACCAGCCAAAAGAAGAGTGTCAGAGATATTTCATCTGTGACAGCTGAAGGCTCACCAGACAGGTTTTTGAACAGGGATGGCCTTGACCTTCTGTGAGTCTTCTGTCAAAATAACTGATTGGTTTTCGTATAGACTGTCCATCACATTTAACCCAGCAGGATGCACTAGAGTCCAAGGTAGGGAGCCAGCTGGAACAAATATGCATTACAGAAAAAGAGAACATGAAATTGAGGGGTTTAGGGCAACAATCTTAACACTCAGCAATTCTCCTGAACCTCTTATCTTGGCAAGCTGTGAAGAATTTAGTTTCTCATTTGTTTCAGCCTTCCAAAGACATCTTGTTGGCAGAAAGAGTTTTAGGATGAGGCTGTAAGGTCCATATCAGCACTGGACAGTTTTCAATTGTGAACAGTACGGTAGAGTATAATACTTACTTATAATACAGCTTAAGACCACACAGACTCTCTTTCACTGAAGACTTTTACTGACCCATAAGATTTTCTGTTAGATCAATTTGGACTTGCTTTACCCTCTTGTCCCAGAAGTAAGTGGAACAGCTGCAGTAAAAGAAGCGTTTTGCCCACTCAGCTTGTTGTGAATACTTTTCTGGCACACTTTGTGGTCTTTTCTGTTCTTACTTGCCAAATTCAGAGTGTTTTGAAACTGTTATACTCTTCATGTTGTTCTGCAACTTTGTCTACTTAGGTTTTGTTGTGCTCTACAAAAAGAGAATGACTGCAGGCATAAAGAGCCTATAACATATCTTTCAGATTCTTTACAGCATCAGTCTGACCTCATCTCAAACAAATGTCACATTATTAAATGACAATTTTAGATCACTAATATTGTGATTCATAGAGACTTTACAAAGGAATCTGTGGTTAACACAGTAAGATATGCCTGATTTCTTGAAAAGTAGAGATCATTTCCAGAAGCATAAAAAAACCAGCTGTAAGTATGGAGTTTTACTTTTTTCATATATTCCTTTGTTACCTTGAAATACATTGTATAGCATAACAAGGGAATTTACAGAATTCTTTTCATAATTCCCACACACCCTTCTATATAGGCACGCTAATCTCTGAAGGTAAAGGCTCCCCATATATTCACGAAAACTATTACAAATGAAACTCAGCCCACCATATCAGGCTGAAGGTGAGGTAGGTTGCCTGGAACATTGAAAATACACATTCACACCACGCTTATGTGGCCAACCCTTTTATCTGCAGTTGTTCAAAAGGCATTAATAACCACAAAACATGCTTTCTGATCTTGGAAAGCATTATTCTTCTGGATTATGGCAGAGGAATGCGCAAATGTGGCTCATGTGTGTAATTTTCCTTTGCTGACAGTTCTCCACCCAAAGGAAAAGCAAACATTTCCAAAGGTTTGTAGCTCATTGGGTCATCTAGAAACGCAAAGCTGTAAAATGAAATCAAACCAGTTGGGGTCCTATATTGGTGCCCCTGTCATCACTGTTCCCAGACGTGTGGGAACCCTGCAGGGATTCCTGACAGGATTCTCAAGCGAGTTGTTGGGTAGATGACCTGCATTATTCTCTGTTGCATGTCAATTAGAAAAGGTTCGTTAAGATCCAGGTAATCCACACTATGAATTCACAGTGACCTACAATCCCCATAATTTTCCAGATGCTCAGATATTTGAATAAAATCCTACAGTCTGCATTATTGTCACTGCCTCCTCTGCAGTTGTATGATTCCAACCTGAATGATTCTGTGATTCTATGTGAGATAGTGTCTCAGCACTCTTGTTCTTGCTATCAGGAAGCACAAACCAACTGTAATTCCTAGGGTAAAGTGTTTATGGTTACTAAACTCACCAGAAAGATACCTGTGGGCTTCAGGAGCTCATTATCCCAATCTAACAAGACAGTTACCCCAGATCACTACAGTCTTTTCATACTCTAAACCAGTTACAGTTTAGGAAACTGTTTTTACATAAAGAACATATGTAAAATATGTGCTAGATTGTTGACAGGCTCCAAAACCAGCATCATGCACACAGATGGTATAGACAATATTAAAGACCCAAAGCCTTCAGATTACAGAGTCAACACACTAATATCAGAGCTGGAGCAAGAAGAAAAATACAATACAGAAATACAAGAAAACAAGCACATATTGTATGTTGCATTACACACATAGAATAGAAAACCTTGTTTCCAAATAAAATATCTCTTCCTTTTTTTCCTCCACTACCTGGGTAGTCTAAAGGGATGTAAATAAGTTGCTTGGAACCCAGTATCACAAAATTATCGTTTTCTGAAACTCGTCAAAAGACCCAAGAGTGAGTACAAAGGACAATGACAGGTTAAGCACATCAAATGCTGACCTGAAGTGCATCACAGAAGACACCTTTAGTATCTGAAATGAAAAATTTATGGAATGGCTGGGTGAATGAATGCTGCAGTTCACTGCCAGCCACTCAGATATGATGGTGATTAAGGTCCTGTAAGTGTCAAGACAGATACTTAGCACTTAATTGTGGGGATAATTCAAATTTGGGGAAGAAGTGTGGGTCAATTCTTTTATTCCAAAGTGAATGGCTTACTTCTAATTGAAAGCAACACTAATTAAGATAAAGGGAAGGAGATTAGCACTCAGTATTAGCATTATGAGGCACACCAGCAATATGCTTTACCTCTGATGTGAGATAATTATTTACGGTGATGTGGTGCAGCAGAGCTCTCCCCTGCATACACATCAGACATCAGGCTCCAATATACACATCTTCAGTGAGGGAATTAAAGAAGACACTATCAGCTGGGGAGTGGTCGATATGTAGTGGAAACAATCTGACCAGAAAACAACGGGGAAGGTTTATCTGCCATGCATGGAGCTAAACAGTGCTTTTGTCATGTCTTAAAGCCTTCAGATTCATATGGATTTTGCAGGTTATGTATAAATGGAGAGTGGGGCACGTAACACCACCGCTCCACAGTGAGATTCAAACATGTCTTGGCCTCGCTTATGCTTGCACAGAGAAAACCCAGGTAGGTGAGTCAGGCAGCCACGGTAGTTTTCAGTCAGAGCCCTGGTGTGGGCAAGATTGTGGAAGCATCCGGAAAGCACTGCAGCAGGTCACCTGAGACAAGTGGGGTCTACCTAGCCTACCATCCAATTGAAATTTAGGAGTGGAAAAGTTGCCAAGCCTCCAGAGATCAGCCAGATGATTATATTTTGAAGTATAAAGGCTGACAGCTTTTATTAAGAGCAATAGGCTTTCTAGTGCTTGCTACCACAGCCCAGCTTATTTCATATATTGGGCTGGCCAAATGAGGCATAGCCCAGTGCAATCAATGTAGTGCTCCTACAAAACACAAGCAGTTCATTGCTTCTAAACCATATTAACAAAGATCTTACCTCTCACATAACCAGGTGCAAAGCAACCATAGTTTAACATTTCCACAAATGAAAATTGTCTTAAAAACTATGCTAATCATAAGTATTTTAACTTGTTTGAATATCTTTTCCTAATAACAAGGCATCCTGCTGGTGTCCCAGATTGTGTCCCAAATGCTATTTCTTTTTTCCTCTTTCATTCTTTCATTTTGAATGATGTTTCACTCATGTGTGCTTGAAAGCTATTCCTTCTCTTATGTTCCCATCTACTTCTGTAGCTGTATGTTTTGTTCAGTGATGGTGAACAAACTTCGATTTATTCTCAGATAAAAGGTTCTTGAAGATAATAAAGCAAACAAGGAACTGCATCATAATGCAGGTGGTATTAATACGCCCTTTGAGCACAATCATCTCAACAGAGAAGATTTTGCAAATTCCAGGAGCACCAGTAGCCAACTCAGGTGACCATTTTTATTGAGAATTCTGTTTTTCTTAACTCCATCTCTGATCTGAGATAAGGTTTCACAACAGTTAGACAAGCCATGTGAACATGCTTCTTCAGCTCTTTCACCATAAGGCAGGAAAACCTTAATCTTTTTTGATTCGCTCAACAGAGCTTGACACTTTAAGATGCATATAAGGACAGACTCAGTATCCTTCCTACTATTTTTCAGTATATCCCTTGGTGTAACAGAGACAAGTATGATCTTATCTGGAGTCTCTTGATATAATAATAGTGTTGCAGTCCGGGCGCAAGCATCCGTGCCGCCTCCCAAAAGAGAAGAGGATCGAGGGCAAGGTGAGATACTACCCCAACAAGCTCGTAGGCAACCACGGAGATCGATGAGTATTTAACAAGTTTATTACCAAATATAT
>JAVSBS010017774.1:19776-39428 GCA_033124195.1 Coracias cyanogaster
TCATTCAGTATGGCGCTAGTTTGGAGTGGCGCGGCTCCTTTCTGCAACGGTCTCAGCTTGGGGCAGCAGGTTTCTTCGGCGTGGCGCCCCAAGCTTGGGGCAGCACCAGTGACAGCTTCTTGCTGTAATTTCTGCAACGCTCCCCCTTGGAGCAGCAGGTTTCTTTGGTGTGGCGCCCCCAGCTTGGGGCAGTGCCAGCGCCAGTGGGGCAGGCAGCAGCTTAGCTTGGTGCCAATCCCGCAGTGTTGGTTTTTCCCCTCCTCCACCGTACTCGGGTTCAGGCTTCCCCGGCGGCGGGAGGCATTTAGGATTCTTTTCTTTAAGTGACATTCCTGGCAGCAGGGTGTCAGATTTCTTTAAGCAGCATTCCCAACAGCGGGGGCCACAGCTTCTCCCCTCCCCCACCGTGCTTGTTTCCAAACCTTTCGGTGTTTGAACTTGGTGCAGTTCCAGAAGTGGCCAGCAGTGGCATGGGGGGGGTGTCTGCTCTTCTACCGGCAGCTCCTTCAGCTGCTTCTCCCTTAGCTGTTTCCCCCCCCTCCACCCTTGGCCGTGAGGCCTGGGTGGGGGAGGGAAGGCAGAGCCTTGGGGCAGTGACCTTCCTCTCTAGATGTCGCTGTAGAAAGAGGGAGGGTTTGTTTTCTTTTAAGCTTTTATATCTTGCCATTTCTGATATCACTTCCGGCTCCTGGAAGATTCCCTGATGATTCATGGGAGTTGTAGCTCTTTTTAGCTGACTTAAAAAGACATTTTAAAATTGTGGGTCTGTTTACCACAAATAGTAAGGTAATAATAACATTTTGTATAAGTTTTCTAGTAGACGCACTACAACCAGTCAAAATATTTTCCATCACAATTAATATTCCCAGCTTTCACCCAACAGAAACTTTTCTGTACATTGATATATATTGCTTAAGATACTGACTTTAATGTCCTCATTTTCTCAGATATGGGGTCATGCAGCTGTTCCAGGAATCATTTTTGGAATAAAAAAGTATCTGTCCAATTCCCAGAAAATACAGACATTCCTGTACTGTCACACGTGGCTATGCTTTGCTGTGCTGTTTGATGCAATGGTAAATTTTTATGTCCATATTTTCTGGTGATGTAACATTGACTAGATCACCTCAAACATCAGTGCAAAAAGCTCAGCTCATAGGTCAGAGCACAAATATTCAATTTTCTGAAAGGGGTTTTCTAGATTTATCTGAGGCAGTAGCCTTAATGCAGGAATCACTGGGGTATTTTTACAGCCTGTGTTAGAGAGGGAGTGAAATAGATCCTTATTATAGTCCCTTCTGGCCATGAACATGAACCTGCATATGATAAAATTTGTAATATAGAAGTACTCACAGAAATGCCTCTCTACTGCCCAGATCTCAAAACATACATTGGAAAAAAAAATTAAATCAATTTATCAGGCTTTTTTCAAGCATTTTTCTACTCACAGCACACTTTCCTACTCGGTAGCACTGCCCCAGTAGGAAGGATGAAAGTTTCCACACCAGTAGGCCATATCAACTAGTCTGTATGAGATGCTTTTGGAAAAAAAAAAAGTGTCCTTTAGATTTAAGTGTTCTCAAGAAGAGGAGGGAATTGAACTTTGGAATCCCGCATCTTTAGGATAAATCTTTAACTATCCTAGGGTGTTATATAAATAACAGGATGGATTGGAAATGACAACAGCACCCAAATAAGTGTTGGTGGTTTCTCTGAACCAAGGTTCCCAAGTGAATTTAGGTACTTTCTTGACATCCTTAGAGAAGAGTCCAGGAAAGGAGGAAAGTAGGAGACAGCTTTATCACTCACTGCTGCAGTCCTGATCCTCAGGAAGAGGTGTGGGTACTGCACACCGGAGTGCTGATTGCTGCACAGTGCTTAACTCCTGACTGACCAAGATCCTTCTCCTTCTCCATCACCACACAGATGCAGTAGTCTGCCCAGACTGGATATAGCTGTCATTACTAACAGTCTTTCTTCATGATGGGGAAAGCAGGTTGTTCTGCATCATCTGTCCTGATTATTAGCTGCAGCCAGAATTGTAAGAGACATCAGGTCTCCTCCCTCCCAGTGATCAGTGCTAGATTTCTCTCCTAGAACTCTTCCAGTTGTATCTCAATTCCTGAAGCTACATCTATCCTCTTGCAAAATTACACTTCTATTACCATCAGAGTTAATGTGTGCTTTTATAATATGTGTTTTATAGAAGAGTGAGTAGTTAATGTTTCAAAATATGTTGAAATTAAGGTAAGCACGAGTAATCAAAGCAATGCATGTTTTATTGTCATGATTCCATTCTCATATACCTTTCTCATCAGTGACCACCCACATGGAGATACAGCTTTTTTGTCTTCAAATAGAGCTAGTGACATAGTCACTCATTTCTGACTAATGACATAGGAGACTGTCTCAGAGAAGGGAGTGATAACATCACAAAATTTGAATAAGCAGCCTCAAAGATTAATGAGGACTACTGAAATATTTTGTCTTGCCTAATAAATTGCTGGGTAAGAAAGAAAATGTAGAGAATAACCTCAAGATTTACTCAAGATCTAGACTGAATGGAAACACTTCCAACAATTTGAATGGGTTTTATATTCCACTAATTTGCTCTTATTTGCTTTTAGTCAAATAAGACAAACCAGCAGTAATTCCTGTGGGACTTCTCTTTTCATACCTTCCACAAATCTCCTAACAAACAGCTCTGCAAAGCTGTTCAGTGATGATATTATGCGTGTCTGATCTATAATGTCTGTCCTAAATTACATGACCTTACCATCTCTATTTCTCAGTCATTAAAGAGCTTTCAGATAACTCAGTATTTAATACTACTGTGAGCTGAATACACTCGGAAATATACATTTATCTCTTGTGGAATTAATTCTAACTGGTAAGCAAAATTCAAATTTCAGGATTGCAATATTTTGCCAATCAAGAAGAGAGCTAATTTCTTCTATCAATTGTATCTGATTGTGTGTCTCAGCTGAAATGAGGAAAGAAGTAATTCTGAACATTTTGATAATAAGTAATATCAATCAGGGAGAAATAATTACAGAGAAATAGAAGTAAATTAGCATTGCCTCCTGACATCACTGAAGTGATAAATGAGTACATAGAAAAGGGTGTGCAATAGGTATGAGGAGTGCATTTGACTGGAATGTGAGTGCACTTGGAATGCAAAAGGGAAACAAGAGCTCAGGGGAAGCTTTAAGAAATAAAGGGGTTATTTTCCAATTTCAATCCACTTCACTGCTGGACAAGCTGAGTGGTTACCCAGAAGAGAGGAGGCATCGTATGATTTTAGAAGAAATTACGTTTACTTTTGACATATTTTTTCTCAGTGGAACTTTGTTGACTTTAGCATTTGCTCTCTGTTTCTTTTCGTGGCTGGTGTGAAGCTTAAAAATCTGTGTCCCATTTCAAAGATTGTTAGGCAATTTAAGGATTTTAAAGTCAGGTGAAATGCTATTGTACTCCCAGTTAATAATAAATAACTTCCATAGATCCACCTATGGCATGACTGTGTATTCAAATCTTCTATCTAACATTAGCAGGCTATTGATATGTTGGTAGAAAGAACATGACAAGAATAATCCTGTACTCGCTGAAGTCAATACATACTTTAGCACTGACATCAGTGGAATAATTTCTGCGGACTAAGACTAGATTATGGAAACTTTGATCTGGCTTCTTAAAATTACAGCTGGCACTAAGATACTAGATTTGCTTCTCCAAAAATATCTTGGACTATCCCACAAAATGTTACATTTTAGCAGATTAATGAATTTCAGCAGTAATTGCCAATACATTTTGTACACCATCAAGTTCCACTTCTCTGAGAAAGCAAACGCCTCCCTCATATAAGATGCATGTCACACTTTCTATAACAAATTGCTGTGCTGATTTTTCTAAAGAGACTGGGAAAGGCAGGGTTTGAAATCCCTAGATAGATGGAAATGAAAGGAAAGTAGCTATCTCCCAAGAAAACTGTTAACAGAAAATCTACATGAACAGATTAAATGAATTAGGATAAGAACCTTTCTTGATGTAAGGAACTACTTTGATTTACACCATGTAAAGCATATAACCTCAAAATTCAGTTAACAGGATTTGAGCCAGTGATTTCTTACAGTAAATGTTATATGCGTCTTTGAATATGCCCCCTTTTTAAAAGTACTATACCACATACAAAATAATACCAAAAAATAGACAAATGACATCATTATTGGCAGGAAGAAATTTAAACAGACACATAAGGTTAAAAACACATATAAATTCCAGGGATCAGATCAATTTTCTTCATACTAAAAATGGTTTTCAAAACCAGAATCTCTTTCTACTGAAATATCTGGCAAATACAATTTTTTCAAAAAACTATTGCCGTTAAAAATGTCAGAACAATAACTCTGTTTCAATCATATTAGTGAATTTTAAAAATAATTACTAATAAAATTTGTCTTGTGGAATTAAGGATGGGGAGCTTCTTGGGTTAATGCTTTCTGAAGCATTTTGTGATTTCAGAATCTTAAAGATTTACAAAGACTTTAAAATATGGCTTATAAAAACTGCAGACAACACCACTTCCATCAATGTTCACTAAAACTAACTGCACAAAAAAAAAAGTTCCTATATCAATTAGGTAATTCTTGAAAATAGTACATTTTGTCTCAGCAGCAGTTCAAAGCTTGACAGGATAAAATATTGCCATACATCTTCCCTTATCTTGTCAGAATCTTCTTCCAGAAACTATGACCTTCAATTCCATAATGGCATCTATTCACATTGCCCCGGGCCACATTTATAGCCTAAACTGCAAGCTGTAGGTCCAGGATAATAATATTTAGTTTTCGCTGATGTTTCAGTTTCCTTCAAAAAAAGAAAAAAAATACATTTCTCAAGTCTCATGATTCCTTAATACAGATAAAGATTACTAAGAGATTTAGAATATACATTTAAACAGCACCTTAATGAAAATATTATTTGCCGTCATTTATGTTAGAAACCATGTAGATTTTTCAGTTTATTCAGCAGAGACAGAAAGATATCTGCCTAATTACTTTCTCTCCTTCTTTTAGTTAGAAAAAGATTAAAGAAATAAGTGAAGCAGTGTCACTAGCAAACAATTAATTTGACACAACCAGATTTTAAATATGCATCCAAATACAACTAAAAGATATGAGACACAAGACAAGCATAAAGAAACAGTCAGACTACTTGGGTACCGGTAAACATTCTAATTTCACAGAAATATGTAATTTGTTGCAAAAGACAGTACAATTTAACAGTTAATCTTTTCCTAACAAATAAGTAGGCAGGATTACTTGTCCCTCTTTCAAACAGTCAGGACATCACCAAATAGGTATAAAAATACACTAATCCAAGATGCAAAATTAAATATTAAAGCAACTCATCATTAAAGAAATAAGTGAAGCAATGTCACTAGCAAACAACTAGTCTGACACAACCAGTTCTTTAAATATGCATTCAAAGTTCTTTGAATTCATGTGAAGTTAGTAATATGCTAACAGAGATTACTGTCTTTACCCATCCTATCACCATTGCCTATCCACCTTTCATGTTTTAAAGCACTAGCTCACTTTACCTTGACGACTCCATTTCTTTCCTATGTGATTAATAGAATATTAACTTGAGATAATTGAGTCCTGTAATTAACATTCCAGACCTTTGTGCTAATACAAACTTGAAATTTAGAAGAAAATCAGGTTTTTTCTCTTTGGTAATTACTTCTGGCAAATGATAATCCAAAATGGAAGAAGGAAAAGAAAATAAGAAAGAAGAGGGAAGGGTGAAAGGAATAATAGAGATATATATTCTTCCTTTACTTCAACTGTCAGAATAATTTACTACTGACATAAAAATATATATGCAAACATTTGAATTGCCTTATTGTTAAGTCTTGGAGTTGGCTATCATTTAGGCCCCAGAATGGTAATACACAACCCCTCCACAATGGGTACAAAATTTAGATGCAATGATGTATTGTGTAGCTACTCTCTGATTTCATAGCCCAGTGACTCATGCAAGCAGAAGGGCTGCCTGTAGTTCAGCTATTCAACCATTAAAAGTAAATAGTAAATTATTAGGAAAAATTATGTTGATGGAGTCATCATTAGCTGGAGGTGCCATTGTGTGTAGGACTAAGGTAGCTAGTTCCTACAGCTAGCTACTGTCCCACGTTATTGGCGTGACACACACAGCAGAGGGACCATTCATAGCCCTTCCTCACTGCCCCATGCAAATCAAAATTGCACTTGGTTCTGTAACCTATGAGTTTCTGCAAGATACAAATTTTACCCACTCCTCCAAGTCTGAAGAGGGTTTGCTGTGCTTCTATCTGCAAGTACTCACTGACATAAAAAGTCTAGGCAGGGTGTTCCACTGGCCCAACATAAAAGAGCTGTTAACACAGAAGGCAACTCTCCTACCCCTCCAAAATCCTTACACAAGGACCTACTGTTACCTGTCTCCTTGGCTTAAAATTATTGAAAATGCTCTTCTCTAGAAACACCAGAATGACTAACAAAGAAACAGGTTTCCTTTTTTCTCTCTTTGCAACTAATATTCCTTCCAAAGCATAAATGCACACCTGAGTCTTAGTCTATAAAAAACAGATATGCAAAACAGAGATATTAGTCAGGCTGCTTTATCAAACTGCCATTTGCTCATGTGTTATTGTGGCTCTGTGGATAGCTTTCTCACTTCGGGATTGAAAGAATGTGAGTTTACTCCCAGAGTGTTATTCAATTAAAATACAGGACTGTGGCCAATATTTACACCTCTAAATTAACACACCTCACAGACTAACTGGTACTAATACAAACCTGAACACCTATAGGTGCACCTATGGTGCACGTAATAACCAGGACACTACCTTGAATAAAATTGCTACAGCACAAATGAGCAATTCACTGCCATATAAAGACCTCTGAGATTCAGAGAAAGAAAATTGTTAGTTCACAAATTACTGTGACTCTCTTAAAGCTAGAGAGCTAATATTGTGTTTGTCCACGTCACTTACAAGTAAAGTTTGCAATGTGGTTCATTAAAAACCAACAAAAACCATGTTAGAGCCAACAAAATTTTAACCAATAACTTTTGCATTCCACCCAAAGAAATTGTAATTGAGGGTATTTTGGGCTGATTAACTAGCCACATTACTGGGCAGAAACACAGGTGGAAGAAGGAAGTTATCGTTCCCCCTCACCTTAGCCCAGTGATTAGAAAAACCATTAAGTTCCTTAAGCATGCACTTGGATATGCCTATAGACATACATCTGTAAATCTCTGTTCTGAGAGGAACTGTGAGGTCCTTTCCAGTTCACAGACTTTCTCACCATAAGCTGTCCCAGCAATATTTCTGAACACCCCGACAGGGCTCAGCTTTACAATGTGCTGTAGCCATATGCCTCCTTATGTGTGGCTTTCTACAGAAGCAAGGGTGTCTCTGAATTTTTATTCCAGTCTTATAAAACAGATATATAAACCCCTCAATTTTACATTCCCTGGAGAGATTTTAAAAATTACATTTGAAGAATTCAAAAGCTGAAATTACTTTGTGTGTATATAAAGATAAATAGATAAATACATGTTGAAATGATGGTTTTTATCCATCTCTATTTACAAAAACAACTTTTCCAAGTTTTTAGCTGTGTTTTAGGAAACATGATTCCTGCTGAGCTTCCTTTAATTCTGGGTAAAGATAGAGCAGTCCATCCTCCAGATCCTGTAGCCCAGCGCCTTGCCTAGTTTATATGTGCTGGTGAAAAAAAGGACTCTCACAGTGAAAAATCTACCACAGCTGCCTGACAGCAAAGAGGTGTTGACCAGCATCCTCAGAGGGCATCACTGGGATGATGAGAATGTACTGCAACAAGGACAGGAGACAATGCACAGAACCATTCAATCACTAGTGCAACATTCTCATATCTAGTCTTCCAGAACAGGAGAGGAGCAATTTTTCTGTATCATATGCTCAACGTAAACTTTCTGTAGTTTGTTTGGGGTTTTGGGTTTTTTTTTGGTGGGGGGTGGTTTGGCTGTTGTGTTTTTTTTTTTTTTTTTCCTTAATGAAAGATATTCCAGATTATCCAGTTCCCTGAAAATACAGTGTTTGTCCTAATCTCTACTGCATTTTCTGCAGCTACTTAATCTGTATCTATTGGATCTCTGACAAGTGCTGTGTTGTTGGAGGGTACATGTCTTTCCCCTCTTACTTCCTTGTTTTTACTCTCAGCTCTGATGAGACATTTCCTTCTCACTCCACTGGACTACCAATACCTTTCTGCTAACAGCTAGGATTTCAGTGATAAAATTTTGTATCTTAAAGTAAACAGCAGTTAAAAAAATTTATTTATTAGCTTTGTTATGTGCCAGAACTGCCAGAATCACTAAGAGAACCATAGCCCCAGAAAGCTGTCCTTTGAGGAACAAGGGGTTCTTACTGCCGCCATTATGCCCTGTCACCTCTGTACTGTGCAGGACACATGTCTCTGAAGGTACAGCACTGTCTTTTCCACTCACTCATAGGACATTAGGGGCGAGACTGTGCCTAGCACAACATTGATCTTCCATGTGGGCCCTATACTCATCGTGTGTGGGAACAGCAACAATGATGATTCTCTTGATGCTGTCAGCAAGAGGTGGGAAGGAAGATCATGGAAAGTGAAAGAAAAAAGTGGAATGAAAGATGATGAAGGGTACTGATAGGTGAAGGAATGTTCAGCCAGGGGTTACAGGCTGGGGCTGGCAGGGGCATATGGAATGGCAGACCCCTCTCCTTTGTGTGGGTAAAGCCAAGGAGGGGAAATGTTACATACAGAAAACTTCACCAGCAGGTTATGTTATAATTACACATTGGAGACATGATGACATGATCAACCAGATAATGCCAGCTACTAATTATGGTGTCAATGGCATCCCTCTGCAGGTATTTACAGCCTGCTTCTTCACAGCCATTGTATCCATGAATTATTCATTATACAGCCACCTCTGTTTGATTAGTCAAAATACTCTCACAAAGTACAAACCCAAGCTTAAAAGTGGATTTTGCCAGACCTCATTTAAGCTCTCATATAAATCTACCTTCTTGGTTTATGAATAAGCAACCCATAAGTTTATCTTTTCTTTTCAGGATGTACAAAGCAAAGAAATTGGCATAGGAAAGCTTTTTTTTTTCTTGATACTTTTCTGTCTTTGCAAGCTAGTCTCTGAAAAAAGTAAAAACCATCAAAATGGATTCATCTTTTGCACTTCTCAAATACTATCTGCCTGCTGAATAAAGATTTTCTGATTTATTATAGAAACATATTGACACAAGGTAAGAGAAAAGAAAATAATGGGAGGCATTTGCATGCTTTGGCAAAGTCAATTTAATTAGCATGTGAACCACACAGATGAGTATCATCACTTCCTAATGTACTTAGTCTGGACACAAATCAAACCAAACAAGGCAAGCTTTTCAAGCAAAACCATTTGTCACAAAGTGAATTAAAAAAAACCCCAAACCAATGCCAACTACAGCAAACTCAGCCCACTCTATTATTGTTCATTACAGCCATTGCTAAGGGCAAAGGAAACTATTCTGTTTAATCAGCCTCTCCCAAAAAAAGTACTGATTCTTGTAATCACCCTGAACAAATCATGTAATTTACATTACTGTCCTGAATACAAAACAGGTAACAACTTTACAAATTCTAAGCCACAAATCCATTTGCTTCTTTTTACTTATTCTATCTGTGTATACAAAGACAAGGTAAACTTTTTAATTAGCATAGGAAACCACCTCATCATTTCTTCTTATGAGGCCTCTCTCCACAAACCTATCTTCTTTTAGTCTGTGAGATCCTTGGGGAAGAGACAATCCTCTGTCATGTGTCACATGTCACATGGACCAGGATTTGACTGAACAATAATGTATTTTATTGAAAATTAAAAATTCTCTCTAAAGAGAAGATCTGGCATCAAGATATCATTTTATGGCCTGGTAAGAGACAAAAAAAAATTAAAAATATGCTAAAATTTACATAATTGTACCTAATAAATTAATTATTATATTTTTTTCAGAAAGAAATATTTTCATTATCAGCACTTACTACATAATTTTTCGGCAGGTTGAAATTTCCTTCCTCACCTGAGCTTCAAGTATGTCATATAGAGAGGGATGTTTTAGCTAAACCATGCTCACAGTCCATTGGCCAGCCAGTTTACCTCACCCACACTACACTCTGCTTACATCCTACAGTATCATGATCTTCACCCAAGATGATACAAATATTGATATTGATATTGATCTAAAACCAAACATTAACTTCAGACTAGGATATGTAAAACAATTCCTTGACTCCTATGTTCTGAGTAGAGGAATTATTCCAAAATTGATTGTTCCCTCCTCGTCAAAAACAAACAAACAAACAAAAAAAACCAAAACAAACAAAAAAACCCCAACTTCCAAAAATTCAAGCTCAGCATTCTGTGGGGAAAATGTTTCATTAGTAATTTTCAATCAGCCTGTAACAATAACAATGGTAACAAAAAGGAATAAATATTTCTTAAGTAGCGTTACATAAATATCACAAGAGTTTTATTTTAGATAATGAAACAATACTAAATGGAGAAAAAAAGCCAGTATTCTAAGCTCTGGAAAATTGTAACACTTGATTTGTGTAGGTTTTTACCAAAGGAATAAAAAGAACATATCTTCTTTTCTAGAGAAAAGGCTGCAAGGAGATACATGCTCAAGGCTGGTCATAAAATAGTTCCAAAAGTAATAGGTCATTCAACAAAGTATTTGCAAGAGAATCAGTAAAACAGAGTGAGAAACCTCATAGGGCTCTTCATCCCTGCTGAGTCTCACTTGTAACTTTAGTAAGGGAGGACTCACAGACTTACAGAATTTCAGGGAAACTGAAGATCTACAAAGTAGCTTGAAAGTAAAGAATATTCCATAATCCTAATCAAACACCTTGACTCTTCCTCCAAAACATTCTTAAAATTTCTGCTGTGAAGATCACCTACCCCAAGTGTTTATCTGTGATGTGTGGGAAAGCTCAGACACAGAAGTGTTAACTGGCTTTTACACTTTATACCATCTGGCCCTCCACCCTTAGGAATGCACTTTACTTCTGATACCAGCAATTGTTATGGTCTATTTCTGTCCTATCCCTAAATGAATCAATAAAAACCCTTATGAAAAGAAGCAATATGCTACTAAATCAAGTTTGACTTTTTAATCCTTTAGAAAGTGTTAAGAGTTGGCTACATTTCTAAAATTTTGGCAGTTGTTCAATAACAACCTTTTTGTCTTTTCTTTCTTAAGAAACTGTCTGGGGTAATTATTCATACACTGGGACAAAGAGGTGACCTAGAGTAAGATGAGATATTTTAATTGCCTTAGAGAAAAAAGACTGTTCCTGTTAAATTGACATCCTTGAAAATATTCATTCGCTTTTAGATATATTTTTGCACAATCATTGTTAGCTAAAGGCAGTAAGATATTGGAGAAAGGCATCTGCCTTAGCAGAACATCTAATCAAAATCCTAGGCCAAAGAGTTTCCTTTTTTAAATACCTCTGGCATCATAATTTCTTCATCTGCAGAACCTCCTATAAAGAACAATCCAAACATTGCCTAGGAAAATTGAATTAGGTACATTGATTCCTGAAGAGACCTCACATCTAGAGTTTATAAATGCACTAGTGATGCTTCTTTATAAAGAAAGAAAGAAAAGGTTAAAAATAAACAAATAGGAACAACCCGGTCAGAGAAAAAAAGTAGCACAGAACTTATATTAGGCTGTGAAATCTCTTGACCTTCAGTGTGAAGACATAAAAATAAAAATCATTTATCAAAATATCTTCCAATTCAATGCTGTGAAAATCGCTACTTTTCTTCAGGAGTCTTTATCTCTCAAAATTTTCCTTCTACTGGGAAGCCATGACTACTATCTGGGAGTAATTTCAGGTCGGGTGTGATCCCTGCCCCATGCCCTGCCTGCAGATGTAACTTGCTCTAGTGAGGCAGGCCCACACTGCACAGCCCCACACCACCATGCCAGCATGTGAGGACAGCCCACTTTCAAGCTGCCTCCAGATCCCACTTGATTTTCTGATCATTTTAGTGCCCACCTAGTTCCTCTACCTAACATCAGGAGTACAACTTTTCCTTTAAGACACACGCAGTGCACAATGGCATGTAGGTAAATAAAAGGTGACATGAACCCAAACTTCTCTGTCCTATTGTGCACAGTAAACTGTTGCAAAGCCCCTGAAGGGCAGCCCTGTACCTGTTTATGAGAGATGGGTCTGGAGTCAAGCACAGCTGTGGCCCACACCCGCAACACAACAAGAGCAACACTGTCCTTCCCAGCCGGGATGGCACTTGCTTACGGAGCTCCACACTGCAGCCTGTGGAGGACCCCATGCTGGAGCAGATGGATGTGACCCAAAGGAAGCTGCAGCCTATTGAGAGAACGTGCCAGAGCAGGACCTGTGGCTCTGCAAGGGACCCACACTGGAGCAGTTCACTCCTGAAGAACCATATCCCATGGAAAGGACTCATGCTGGACCAGTTTTTGAAGAACTGCAGGCCATAGCAAGGACCTGTGTTGGAGAAGTTCATGAAGGACAGTGTCCCATGAGAGAAGCCCCACAATGGAGCAGTGGAAGAGCACGAGGAGGGACTGGCAGAGATAAAACGGTATGAGCTGGCTGCAACCCCCATTCCCTGTTCTCCTGTGTCACTCACTTGGTGGAAGGAAGTAGAGAAGTTGAGAGCAAAGTTGAGCCTGGGAAAAAAGGGAGGGGTGGGTTGAAGGTGGTTTTTTCAGATTTGTTCTTATTTCATATTATCATAGTGGGATTAATTGTTAATAAATTAAATTAGTTTTCTCAGAGTTGAGCCTGGTTTTCCTGTGAAGGTAACGAGTGAGTAATTTCCCTGTCCTTATATTGACTTATGAGCTTTTCATAGTTTTTTTTCTCCTCCTAAGCAGTTGAGGAGGGGGAATGATAGAGTTGCTTGGAGGGCACCTGGCAGCCAGCACAGGGACATTGCTTTCCCGTGGATTGTTTTACAGGACAGCAAACCTCCATTTATACTTTTCTTTGCAGCTGTGCTAGCTTGAGAGCCCTACATGGGCAAAGCAACTACAATGACCTGTTTACAACTGGTGCAATGTTCCTTGACTTGTATTCCAAGAACAAAATGTCCTTAAATTCCAGGTACATAAACTTCCTTTTTCAAATAAAATATAAAAAAGATCAGATAAAAATGTAACAAAAGTACCATTACATTTGTTTTAATGGCATATTCTCCTCTTATACCTCCTTTAATTATTGTTTTGCCAGTGTTATTTTCAGATTCTCACATACTTCAGGTTGTTTCCCTCCTATGTATTTGTTGCTTTGCAGAGCTGCACCTGAAATATTTAATGAAAACAAAAGTACAAACACAGAGCAGAAACTACATGTTCCTTTAGTGCTACCTGACCTCTAGTATTGCTTTTCTTCTTTTCTTTAATGGCTAAGAGAATAATTAGGACAGGAGAAGAGCATTTGCACCATTAATAGGATGTTCCATTACTTTTAATCACAGAAGCAAACAAAAGATAGACCCAGGGTGAGGAAGACTTTCCTGGAAATACTTTTCATGAGCCATGATGCCTTTCCCTCAGAAGGAGATTTTAATTTGCAGGAAAGAAAACACTTATGGAGGAAAATGATCTGATAGGTATATGAGCTGGATAGGATTGCAAATATATTAGTCTATTATCTATAGTCTGTGTTGTATAAGACTTAATGAGCTTAATCTCAAAGCCCTTGAGAGAAAAGATGTGTCTGGTTATGGCCCCAAGAACTACTTCCATAGGTCTCAGAAGAATTCGAACACTATCTTCCTCAATATGCCATGGTCCCAATATAGACCTGGTATATGACAAAGACCTGAGATCAATGAAAAGGTGTTTTAATGCTTTGTTTAAACTCTGCCTCTTTAGTCTTGGTTTCTGTTTCACATTCCTTACAACAACAGCAATACTGAGTGCAGTGAGAATCATACATGTGAGGGTCACTGAGTAGCTCAGGCCTGAATACAGAACAATGTTCTTCAGAATAAGGGACACTGGAAATACAGAGGAAGAAATTTTTCTGAAAAGTTTACAGCTACTTGGTTGTCCTGCCTTGTATCTGTGGAATGACAGAAGATAAAAATTCTTTTTAACAAAGACAAAGAATTTGATGCAAGAAAAAACAAATAATTGTCAAAATAATGGTCAAAATAAGTCTGTCTTACAAAGATTTATAACTAACTCTCTCATGTCCTATGGTCTGACAAACAGCATTTACATGAAGTTTCTCAGGAGCAATTCTCTTTACCACGCAGAAGATAGTTTTTTTTATCCCAGAAGTTTTGATTCATCATTCCTGGATTTGGAACTTGTATATAAAACAACTGTGGTAACTCTAACAGGAGTCACACAAAAACTTTCAGTTAATATCTATTCCCAAGAGTTTGCCAAAAAGTATATATCTACTTCTACTCAGAGAGTTCCACCTTCCTGGATATTTGCAGTCACTGAACAAACACACATATACATTCTTCATATGGCAGCAACCACACTGATTTATTACATGGAACTGCAAATCTTTACAGTAGAAATACCTACATCCAAGTAATTGACTTTGGCTCCCTTTATGATTAAGGGAGAAAAACTGGTATCTATACCATCCATACTGTTGACCTATTTTATCTTTTACTCAGTGAGTCACAATCCAGAAATGTCTATTTCTCTCCATCAACTACAAAAGGAGCGTATTATCTATATTTGTCTGTCCCGGTTTTGCTGGGATGGAATCAGAGGCCAGCCATGGTATGCAGATTGTTAGTAGTTTCAAGTCAGCCAGGGCAGCTGACTTGAGCTGGCTCACAGTTGTATCCCATACCACAAACATCATGTTCATTATACAGGGGGAAGTTTGCTGAGAACAGGGGCTCCTTGTGCTTCTTTTGTTCCTCCTCCTGCTTCTCCCCATCCCTAGAGGGTCTCACCATTCTACTCCCTACGACTGCCTTCTCAATTATTGTGACTGCCATACATCTGCTGGGCTGAGTGCAACCTTTTATACTTTATATTGGTATTAGTTTTGCTGTTTCGTTATATCTGTTTTCATTTCAACCCAAGGGTCTCCTCTCCTTTTCCCAATCCCTCTTCTTGGCTGGGGAGGAGCCATTGGGTGATAGAGCAACTGCTGTAGTTTAGCCCCAGGTACAGGCTAAATATAGACAGTGTCCATTGCAACATCCTAACCATAGTATTAGTACATTCTTATCCTTTCATGATCTTTCCTTGAACTTCTCTTTCAAAGGTTAAAGAACATGTCTTTTTTATTGTTTATCAATCCTCCAAGTGTTTTGTCATCCGCTTACTAAAACTAAGATTTTTAAATGTTTTCCTTCCAGGATACAGATGAAAAAATATTAAACAGCACAGGGTAAGAGCTGACTTCCACAGAGCTCCAGTAGAAGTTCATCCATGTGATGATTAATCTTCATTGCCAATGGCATTTGGAGACCTATCTGTCAGGCAGCTGTTAATACATTACAAGTATGTCATATTGATTGTGCATCACTATTTTTTTTTTAATCGAAATGTCAGGAGGCACTAAGTCAAAAACAATAAAGGATTATATTACATTGACACTAATACTTTTATCAATAGATATCAAATTAGTTTGGCAAAATCTATTTTCCATAAACTGTTTTAATAGACATTGATTATACTATGGGCCTATCATAGTTTAAGGATTTGAAACCTCTATCAATCATTTTATATTTTTTCCTGGGGAAGTTATTATGGGAACAGACATATAACAGCTTGGGTCATTGTCACAGGCGGGAAAGCCTAAATAACAATCCCACAGTGGATCTGGATAATGGAGCTCATTTAGGAACCTCTGCGATAAGGGGTTTTGACCTACTTGATTATCTGACACGTGCACTGCACTCACTTGATCCCACAGCATTTTGCTAGATATTTACTTCCTTTCCCATCAGGGTGATTGCTGCCAGTCCACAAAGATCAGGCGGAAAATCAAGCTGGTTCCCACAGCACTGCTGCTCACACTTACCACCGCTACGGGTTACTGGTTAAGGTCCCTGGGAATCCCCCAGCATTTACCTCCATGCAGCTATTCCATCTTGTTTTCCTCACTTCACTTCCAGGATCTTCATCATCTCCTTTCTAGGTGCCCTTTTTTCCATGACTATTTTTTCCTGGTAACCCTTTTTTTCAGCACCGGTTCTTTCTTTGTAGTGTCCTAAGCCTCTGGTTTTTTTTTCAGTGTAAATAGTCTGTGTCTAACTGTCTAGGCACAACGTGTGACCAGCCCCAAACTGGATAGTTCTGTTTGGTGTGTCCTTATTAAGTGGAGGGTTTGGGAGATGGCAATTTTGTTTAGTCCACATATCATCAAAATTTAAAACTGGCCTGTACCAGCTGCAGTGGCCAAGTAACAGGCTCCTGCCTGAGAGTTGAAAAGTTCAGTTTTGAACACAGACACACTTATTTGTGAACACTAATGTGTGGCAGATAATTTATGTAAGCTATTTTTTTCACTTAAGATATTATTGGTTTTTTTTCCATAAATATTGGTCCTGACTTTTTTCAGGTCTCTAAAATTTGTCTGTGGTTTCATTATATTAATTAATATTAATGGCCTAGTGTGGTGGGTTAACCTTGGCTGAGCACCAGGTGTCCACCAAGCCACTCTATCACTCCCCCCTTTTTCCCCTCTCCCTCCTCAGCAGAGAAAAAAAAAAGGGGAGGAAAATAAGATGGGAAACAAAAGCAGTTTAATAATAATAGAAGCAAAGCAAATCTGCACACAGAAGCAAAGGAAAACAAAGATGTATTATCTGTTTCCCATCAGGAGGTGATGTTTGGTTACTCCCTGGGAAGCACAGCTCCAAGATGCATAGCAGTTGCTCTGGAGGACAATGAAACGGTCCCCCCCTCCTTCTCCTTTTCCCTCGCTTTATAGCTGAGCTGATGTCGTATGGTATGGAATATCCCTTTGGTCAGTGTGGGTCAGGTGTCCTGGTTGTGTCCCCTCCCAAGATCTTGCCCACCCCATCCCACTGGGGAGGAATGTTGGGACGAGCCTTGGTGCTGTGCAAGCACTGCTCAGCAGTAGTCACAACACGAGTGTGTTATCAACACCCTTCTAGCTCCCAGCACAAAACCCTGCACCATGAGGGCTGCTATGTGGAAAACCAGCTCAGCCAGACCCACTACAGACCTCCTGAGGTCCTTTGTGACATTAATTGTCTTATGATTCTAAGACCCCAGATCCCAGAATCAACAAGAACATCTTGGATGCAAAAGTAACATGGGTGCAGTTGCACTGATACAGAAGTGGTTTATAAATAATGTGTCCTTTATGGAAATAGCTATGCCTACATTAATCATCATCTGATAAATATTACTGCATCCATACCCACACTGAGGCAGCTACACAGTCTTTCCAGAACAGTTAATACAGTCCACATTTCCAATGCAAAGACGGTCTATTTTGCCAAGTAACAAAAAACCATTACTCTACTGTAAAGAAGCAATTTACTAAAATACCATCATCATCCATCAGCTACTAATCTTTAAATGACTATAATTACTAAATTTTCTTGTGCCTACTGAACTAGACAAAGACAGGATATAAACACCTTGCTAAATCACTTAAGCGATAAGTTACAACGTATGTCATGCAGCTTGAGTAAATAGGGTTTACTTGGAGTTCACAGTAAGAACACAGAGGGGCAGGAAGTTGCATTGCCTAAGTAGGAAAGCAGGTCCCTCATCCTAAAGAGTCTTTCTTCAGTCTTAAGGGAAAGAAATCTCTATTCATCAGTGTATGTGAATAATCACATACTTTATGAATCAGGTGCCTCTTCCAAATTTATCTAATCACCATGAATCATAGAATGGCTTATGTTGGAAGGGACCTTAGAGATCATCTAGTCCAACCTCCCTGCCATGGGCAGGGACACCTCTTAACTAGACTAGGTTGCCCAAGGCCTCTTCCAAACTGACCTTGAACACCTCCAGGAAGGGGGCATCCACACCCTCTCCAGGCAATCTATTCCAGAGTCCCTCTACCCTCATACTGAAGAACTTCTTCCTAAGATCTAGTCTAAACCTACTCTCCTTCAATTTAAAACTGTTTCTGCTTGTCCTGTTGCTGAACACTCTTGTAAAAAGTCCATCTGAGCCTTCCTGTAGGTTCCCTTCAGGTATTGGAAGGCAGTTATAAGGTCCCCCTGGAGTCTTCTCTTCTCCAGGATGAACAATCCCAGTGCCCGCAGCCTATCCTCATAGCAGAGATGCTCCAGCCCTTGGGTCATCTTTGTGGCACTCCTCTGGACTCATTCCAACAGATCTATGTCCCTTTTATGGTGGGCACACCAGAATTGGACACAGTACTCGAACTGGGGTCTCACAAGAGCAGAATAAAGGGGGAGAATCACCTCCCTTGATCTGCTGGCCATACTTCTCCTGATACATCACAGGATATGGTTGGTCCTCTGAAATGCTGGGCCCTGAGCTGTGGGCCCTGAGTTGGACTTGATCTGTGGATGACTCACAACCTAGCAGAATGTTTTGGGTTTTTCTTATTGGCTTCATGTTTCAGAGGGAGAACCTGGTCCACCTGTGGCTCTGCCCTCACCCAGGTGGTCATGGTTGGGGTGGTGAGTGAGTCCAGGGCTATATCAACCAGGAGCTGATCAGTTGGAGGATCTTCCTGTTGGATGTGGCTTCTGTTGGGGCCTGTCACACCTTTGCTGAGCTCTCTCAATGGTGTTCTTCTATGTGAGGGGCCACTGGGGGAGCCCTCTCTGTCTGTTGTGTCCAGCAGGCAATCTGGCACCACAGTGGGCAGTGGAGGAGCTGGTCCCACAGGACCTTATGGCAGAACTGACTGAAAGAAAACTTTGGAGGGGATGTTGCTGAGTTCAGCGTTGGCCTGTGTGATCACGGAACTGCTGGCAGCATAAAATGATGATGCCTGAACCAGCACAACACCCTCTATGCAGCATGAGCACACTGCCAGCTCATGTTGAGCTTCTTGTCTATCAACACCCCCAAGTCCTTCTCTTCAAGGCTACTCTCAACCAACTCTGTACCCAGTTTGTAATTGTGCCTGGGGTTGGCCTGACTCAGATGCAGGACCTTGCACTTTGACTTGATGAACCTCATGTAGTTTGCATTGGCCCAATTTTTAAGCCTGTCAAGGTCCCTCTGGATGGCCTCCCTTCCCTCAAGTGAGTCCACTGCACCACACAGCTTTGTGTCATCAGCAAACTTGCTGAGGGTGCACTCAATGCCGTTGTCCATGTCACTGACATAGATGTTATACAGTACCGGACCCAGAACAGACCTCTGAGGAACTCCACTTGTCACTGGTCTCCGCCTGGACTTTGAGTTGTTAATCATAATTCTTTGAATGCGACCTTCTAGCCAGTTCCTTATCCACTGAGTGGTCCATCCATCAAGTCCATGTCTCTCCACCTTAGAGACAAGGATGTCATGTGCCACAGTGCCAAATGCCTTGCACAAGTCTAGGTAGATGATGTCAGTTGCTCTT
>JAVSBS010017775.1:0-28071 GCA_033124195.1 Coracias cyanogaster
TCCTTTGCTTCCGCGCGCGGATTTGCTTAGCTTTGCTTCTATTATTATTATTATTAAACTACTTTTTGTTTCTCATCTTATTTTCCTCCCCTTTCTTTTTTTGCTCTGCTGAAGAGGGGAAGGAAAGGGGGGGTGATAGAGAGGCTTGGTGGGCAACTGGCATTCAGCCAAGGTTAACCCACCACATTGTGGAAAGGTTGTACTTGAAAAACTGTCCTTTTAGATCAAGCCTAAGCTGTATTAGATTATTAGAACACATGATGATTCACATGCATAAATATTAATAGTTTTAATTCACAACAAAAGATGAATGTATTTTATCCCTATCATTTCTTCTGTTTGTTTAATGATCTTAGATACCTTAAGATTGCACTGAAAGATCTCCATGTTCTATTTCACTTTGTTTAGGGTTTTTCTCACCTTACTCTAACCATTTAGTCCCAGTTGACCAATAAGCCTCCCTCTAAGAGCAATGATAACAGGTGAGACCCATTTTGAAAGCAGATATACAAAATAAGTGGAAGAAGTTACTGTATAGAGGCTTAGTTGTCCACTGAGGGGTCTTGCGAGATCTAAGATATCCTGGGATTTATGAGACACCCACCTGTGGCTATAGTGCCTGGAAGCATTCACCTGAGCCAACCCAATCATGATGGCCTAAGACATGCAAGTCATGTTAGATATCTATATTTAAGCAATTAAATTGAGTCTTATTTCTACACACTGACTATGTCAGTGGAGCCCAGATGATGGACTTTGATGAAATGCTTAAACCTCTACAGTTAGAAAAAGCTAATTCCATCTCTTACACTGACCTAAGTCTATGTTCCACATCCTTACTCTCGCAACAAGGAACTATACAATTTTGGATACCTCTTGCTCTTAAACATGAAAATTAATCTCTGCACACTTTGAAGAACAAGTGTTTCACAAGCAGTACTTACCTGCTGAATGTCACACAACCACCTAATGTGGTTACATATAGTGAAATGTGACAAAATCAACAGTCATTACTGACAACACAGGTAACATTCCTGGTTTCATATTCTTAGAACAACTCTTTTTTCCATGAGGCCCACTTCTTTGACTATACGAAGTAAAAATATTTTCATACATGGTATAGCTATAATATTGACTGTGAGGAAAGTCTGAATCTCATCTCACAGGTCTTACCAAATTTTTAACTTCCTAAATAATGTGGCTTTTTGAACTTCTCTACTGACATCTTTCTGAGCCCTCTCTTCACCCAAGTGGCACAGAATTCTTGCTTCTGGACAGCTTCAGCTTCTAAGCAAATGGCAAAATTCACTCCAAGTAAATAAAAATGAACATTCTTTCACAGTAATGCGGCGAGTGGGGAAAAGTATTTGTCAACTTGGCTGCAGGTGTAATTTTTCTATGTAATTTTAAAAATAATAATAAAAAATGGCGAACATGGTTTTGAGTAAATTAGAAACCAAGGGGAGAAAAACATACACGCGTAACATAAAGGTGTACATATATCAGCTATACTTGCAATGAACAGCAAAGCAGCAAGTTTTAACATTATTGAAGCTCACAGTTTTGCAGAATACTTTATGGTTTCTTCTGTCCCTTTAGATGTATTTATACAATGTTAATAACTGCAAATTTGAAATTGCAAACATTGACTAGTACTGACAGGCTGATTTGGCATTGGTAACCACATTTGCATTAAAATCTGGACCAATAGACTATCTCAGGGAGTTTTTGACCTGGCCAAAAGTGTGGTGCTTGTATAAAAGTGATTAATTGCTAAAACATTGCTAATTTTATAAACAGAAGTGTAGTGGTCAGATTAATATTCTCCACCATGACTGAATTTACTATTTATGATTTCTACATCTTGAATATCACTAAAATAAGAATTTTGAAAAGGATATCTTTCCTTCTTATAGAAGATGAGAAGTTTCCTGCAGCCACTAAGTCACTTGGGCAGAACCTCAGAAGAGCTGAATTTTTGTGATGCAGTCCATTACAAGGATGGGTAATTAAAAATAAGCCATCTCTTAAACTGTCAACCAAAATTTTTTGTGTATTCTGTGGGAGAGAGAGGCACCTTTAGTAACTCAGTCATCCAGCTGGAGAAGTCTGTATCAGATCACAAGAATTGTCCCTCAGGAGATTTTTTCTGTTCATTGATGCAGAACAGCTAATTGCCAAAGACCTTAGACAGGTGATTATGTGGAGGACACTTTTCCATGCTGAGAATTGCTCAGTGTCATTCACAGTGTTGTGCTACCAACGGAACAGAGCTATGGTCTAAAACAAGGTGGCAAAAATAAGTTGTGCTTGGGTAATATCTGGAGACTCTTGTCTGAATTCTGATTAAGACTAACGCAGTAGTTGCCGTGAAAAAGCCTGTATCAGCCCACAGGTACCACATGTCTATTCTTGGCAAAAGATTGTGTTATCGAAAATATCAGTGAGTGATAAATGCAGTTAAAATTTGACCTTTCAAGATGACTGTCTTACATTATCCTATGAAAAAGGCTTCTCAAATGTTAATAAGATTAAATATTCTGTATTCATTCCTTGCAAAGTTTTTGGTAGTGATTTGATAAACAGTTACTTTTAGAAAAGATTGTCTTCTCTTCATGAAGTTTCTTGTTAAAAAAAATCCACTAAATGCACCCTATTTTTTATATTTTTGTTTCATTCTCACATTGTTTAACACGGTTTAATTTTTTCTCTCTCTTTTCACTTAGGCTATTATAGCATGAAAAATAACACCTCAAAATGAGGAATAAGAATTCAGATAATGAAATTATAGGACCGCTTCGTGCCCTAGAAAATTGTAGGAAAAATTTTAAGATAGATTGTTGGTGAAGGGATCAATAGAAATGCAAAATATTACAATTACTATTTTACATAATACCCTTAATATAATTATGAGATAACCATTAAGAGATTAATTAAATGCTGAAATGAATGTTAAGGTAAGTGACAGAGTGTAAGTTAGTCAATGATGCAGCTGGCTAAATAGTTCTCAATGAATAATATATATGACTTGAACTCTCTTGAATGCATAATGCAGAGAATATTCTACTGAATTATTTATCTTGTCAGAAATCAGGTACATGTGCCAAAATTGCAGCAGTTCTCTGAAAGCAGTCAGGCTCCTGGGGTATTGAAGTGATTTCTCACTGGAGAACCTGAGAGCAGCTGATCAAGCAGTTGATGTGCTGAGGTGATTTAGGAGATAAAGTCTTGTATAAGCACCACTGGAGCTAAAACCTGAGAATAATGACCTAAGTGATAATATAAGGCAAACTGTCCTCCCATCTATTAGAATGTGCACTTGTGATAGAGCCCTCAAATCTCTTTCAATATTAAAGCATTAAAAACATATATATAAACCTGACTTACTTTTATCATGTAAGCAAAGACATCTGACAACATTCAAAGAAAATATAAACATACTTACCTTGCAAATTCTGGAAAAATATGTTGTAATTTAGGCACCTAAATAACTTCAAATTCTGAAGGGATTTTGATGCTTCAGTCCCTTAGCCCCTTGCCCCTAAATTTGAATTCATCTCTGTTAGGTATCTGATAAATGTCATAATTCTCTGAAGTCCCAGCTCCAGAGTGATTTCATTAAGCGCTGCTGAATGTTTGGTTACTACCGCAGATGTGTGAAAGCTAATGAGATTTAGTGTCTACTCTCCAGGTCCTATTCAGCACATCACCTTGTGGTACACTTCTAGCTTGCTTTCCAGCACATGTCCTTACTACATAGGAAAATCTAGAAAGATAATTAAAGATCAGAAGAATAATAACTTCTCTGTACTAAGAATGGTTGAAAGATGTAAAGCAATGTCTGTGTAAACTACCTCAACATTTAGTCTATCAAGCTAAGCCTAAATCTTGTCCAGCAACCAAAACCGCAAAGCTGTACTGCAGTGCCTGGGGGGGATGGCAGGGAAACCATCATCCTCACATGGCAAGGTAACAAAGACTAATTAAATATTACCTTTTATATGGAAAACTAAGTTTCAATTTAACTGATGTTTCATGTGTGAAAACATCCTTAGCACTTTGGGTTGTTCACAGCTGTTTAAATATGAAAACATTTAACATTAGAGTGAAAATACTGCCATCATCGTAAATCTAGTGCAGTGTTTTTTCTTTTTAAGAAGTAATGTTTTTTATTATGCTGCATAATGGTTTAAAATTTCATTTACTTCAGAATGTTCTTAGGTAAAAGTAACCACATTTGCAGAAAGGTTATTATGCATCGGACCTTCCTGAGAACAGAAGGAGAAGTCTGACTTAAAACTCGGCATGTTAATTACATTTTGCAACAATTGAAGGAAAATTTAAATGCAGCTGTTCTAGTTTAGCTCTTCTGCTACTGCTTCTAGTTTACCAGGAGAATGGTAATAAAATTAAAAGTATTCAACCTAAAATTGAATATAATCTGTTCAAATCCTAAAGCCAGATCATGGAATTGTGGGACATATTTCTGAGATATCTGGTCTCACAGTAGAAAGGTTTGGGTTTGATTTGTACTGCAAAGACTATCTACTGAACTAAATCAAATTACTAGAAGTGTCACTGGTGATTCCTGAAATAATCGAAATAAATTATATAATCGACACCTAGCATGGTGTTCGGAGCATCACAAATACTCAGGTTTTACTGTTGGTACTGGAATGGTTTTTGGTGTGCTTGCTAGAATTAACTTCACAATCCACAGTAGAAAATGTTTCTACATTCCCTCTTGGAAAAAACCTGTTCATTCAGTTACGTTTTCCTCCTCGCTTTATCTTCCCAATGGTTGTAAAGAAATCTAGTAAACTTCAAAATGGCCTCATTGTTCTTGCTCAAGTATTACAGAGTTACATTTTTAACAGCTGATACAGTCATTCTTACCGGTTTTAGGGTTCCTTGGGATTCAGATTTGCCACAGGAGGACTGTAGAAATAGGATAGAGTTTACAAAGTGCAGCATAACTTCCCTTTATGACAGATGTTTTACTTTTTCATCGTATCTTCTGTGTGGGTGTGTGTATAGTAAAAAGCCTGTAAGAAATTGCTTCTGCTTTCTGGCTATTAAATTACCACTTCCAGGACCCTAAGCGCTTTAAAGACCCCCTCAATTAACATCCTCTAACAGAAAATTGAAAGTCTAAAGCTCACATTTCAATGCAGTAGGGATTTTTATACCACTGGAAAGGAAGACTTGTCGCTTTCCAAAGTAAAAAGAGGCATCACATGCTTTAACTCTGGTGAGTGGACTTGCTCAGAACAGCATTTGGGTTTGCCTGCAAAATGCAAGCCACATGCATTATTCCCAGTGGTGCCTACTGCAACATAAACATACAGATTTAGGAGCCTGAATTGTCAAATGTTGTCTGGAAAGCTATTTGTCCCATTGCGCCGGTTTATTCAGTCTTCATAGGATTGTTCGTTGTGGTATGTTTTGCTGAATTTTGTCCAGAAGTTCCCATTCATCCAGTGTACAACCATTAAGAAAAGGAACTAAAATTGTGGAGAGGTTCAGTAATGTTCTGAAAACGCACAGATTATGTTTCTTTGAGGTAAGGTAGGGTTTGGGCTCAGAAACAAATGCGAGTGACTTCATATATTTTTCACAAATGATCTTTAAGGTCCCTTCCAACCTGAAATATTCTATGATTCTATGACTTTGAACTTACATATCCTTGGATGTGACGCCATTCAACATTATAGGGCTAGATACACTCCAAAAGGTTAATTGATATAATCGGATGTAGGATAGAGACTGGGAAGTACATGAAAGGGAATAAAATAAAAATTGTAGGGCAACAATTATTTTTTTTTTTTTTACAATTTCCTGAAAGAATTAAACAGCTTGGATTTAGTGGATTTCAGAGGAAATTGCTAATATAGCACCTCTCAGTATTATTAAATAGTTAAAGTCTGTTTGAACCATGTATTTCAAGGTGTTTCACACTCTACAAATGCCCCTTTTTATCCAGATATCTCAGAGACCAAAAATGAGAATTGAGATTTTTGCGGGAATGATAGGAAGAACTAGGAGCTAACGAAAACTTTCTATAAATTTATGTTTTGAGAAGAAAACATTATTAAAATAAAACATGAATGCAATTAGAACATTGTAACCTTTCCTCAAGCTAACTGTAAGCTGAGTTAATTGGCTCAGTACATGAAGATTTTCATTAGGATTTTGTACAACAAACTGGGATCAGATGCTAAGCCTGCCTCACCAGTAACTTTTCCCCCTGAAATCAGTGCCTTTCTGCCGTAGCTGAAAGTGCAGCCTCCAGAATAAGAAAGAATATAGATTGTGCTACCTGCTTGGTAGGGAATTCTCAATGGGGCTGTACCTTCAGGCTCTCCCTGTCTTAACGAGTCAGTCTAGAAAGAAGGCTTTTATTTCTTGTTAAAACTAGGCAAAGGAAGACAAGGCTAGAATACAAGTTTTTATGACTTGAGGAATCTTCCTTGATGTAGAAAACATCCATTGCAGAAGGGTATTCTTAAAGAAATACTTAAGACAATGATTTTTTTCTTTATTTTCTTATCTGAACAAAAGCAAAATGCCTCCAGTAAATGTTAAATGAAATGTCATTTGATTTGAGGCTGTTCCTCACTTTAATTCTCATTTTAAATTATGTTTTGTTATTTTTTTAAATTACAGGGAAAATTAAGGAGGAAGACACTCATTAAAGATTCCAAAACCTTGGGTTAAGTGCGTTTTCCAGTTTCCAGGTTTTGATTCTAGTGATAGATATTGTTCTCCTGCTCCATTTCACTTGATCACCAAACACAGCTTGTCTGCCTACAACATCAACTAATGTGGCACAGGTATGGGAGGGAACAATTTCTGTATGCTGTGGCATATTGTGGTATATCTTTGCCAGCAATGAAGTTCTTTCCAGTCCTCAGAGAAAGGTAACAGTTTATCCCCCCCATGATACATCCATGCATGAATTCCCCTATGTTTGTGTTAGGAAGGAAATCTCATACTACAAGACTGAGTATGGACATAGGTAAAGTCACACCTAAACCCAACCCTTCCAAGGCACTAAGGAAGAAATACAGGCATACCTAGGGTTTCTTGGAAAAGTGCCATCCTGAATTGCTATTAAATCCTTTCTCATGATGTTAGACCAATTGAGTATGCTGTGGAAATGTTCAAAAAGTCTCCAAAAGCCATACCAGGATGTGTTAATTATGATCAAACTTAGATACACTAGAAATGGTCTTCCTAGACTCTACTGCTTAGCTATAGCTGATTCTTGCCTAAGTCCATGCTATCAATTTGAACAGCAACAGTTACTGTACCAGTAACGTAGCTTTTGATGGACACAGTTAAGAAGTTGTGAGACAATTTTGCAGAACAATCTGAAAGGCAGAATGTTGTTTTGGGGAAAACTCGGAGTAGCACAAGTGGTGACTTGATTTCCTCCAAAAAAAACACATATTCTTTGATAAGCCAGCATGCCTGGCAGGGCTAGAATAGGTTGCTAGGGAACATCATGCTGTAGTGAAATTAAGTAGGCTATTCAAACTAATTAGGGAAGCGAGAATGGGTGTTTTTTAAAATTCATAGGATGGCAGTTACAACTAAAAAGATGGCAGTCGATTATGTTTATAAAAAGTTCATTAACGTTCAGAGAGGTGGGTCAGATTCTCTACAAAGAAAAAGGAATGTGACGATTCAAGCTGAAAGCAAGCTGAATTCTTCTGGAAGAAAATTTAAAAGGTAAATTTGTCTCAACAAACTTCAGCATTTAAATTAGAGACCAAGCATAAGCTAGCTTTCTGGGTTCTTTGTATAGTCTTTGGAGACAGACAGGTATCTTCAGAGGATGATTCATTTCATTCTATCTTTACCATTTCTTTAAGGATGCCAGCATCTCTTTCTAAAGTTAGGTGATGGGAATACTTCTTACATTCACAGAGGAAGTCTCCCAAGATGAAAGATGCTTCCATATCTATCTGTAAAACTTCTTCAGTTTTATTCGTTATAACTTATGGGTATGTTGCTGCTGTTCTGCTTGGGAAACTCAGAAATACATTTTTCACCTTTTATCTTCCCTGTCACAGATTCACTTTTTCCAAACTGCAAAGGCACTAAGATTTTCTTGCTTTATCAGCTGTTATCCCTGAGTATCAGAAAAGATGGACAGTAAGCTTTTCTCCTTTGGGCTAGCTTCTGTCTTCCTATCTGCTCAAATTGGTTTAGTCTGTTAGAATGAATTACCTTCATGTAGGCAGGCCATGTTCATGAAGCAGTCGCCATAATGTGCACAGCAAAATTGATGGGGCTTGGGTAGATGTGCACTAATGATAAATACCAAATGTTTCAGAAGACCCTTAGAATGGCACATTTGGGATGCAGTTTTCGAGTTGATGCTTCCAGTGAAATGTGGATCTTCAGTGAAGAGTTTTCGTCACCCTTGTGAAGAGTATTTTAGTAGATCTCTCATGTAAACAATAAACTCTTAAGGTAGTAAACTGATTGCTATTGTGCATAAACTAAATGGCAAATCCAGAAGAAATTAAGCCAAATAAGGGAAATAATGGTCCCAAAATGTGATTGTGCTGTCATTTAATGTTTGCATCTATCTGTCGTGGGATAATAACAATGTATTTCAAGCAAGCTGTATGTTTTGGTGAGATAAAACAATACTGACACTATGAAAAGAAATGCAAACAAAAAAATAGAGGAGGATGTGTAAATAAGCATGGGATAGACATTTCATTTTTTAAAAGGACTGACATCTTTATTAAAAGCTTCATCACGTTTCATTAACATTTTCACTTCTTCCATTTGCACAGTCTGCTGTGTAGGGTAAAACATTTGTAATTCTTGGTTTTTACACAGAGCTCAGATATATTTTTCCCCATTTGTGCTGCTGCCGTCTGTTATTAGCTTGGCAGGCTGTGCTTTAGTGCCCTTTCCTCTCTTCCTGTTCTGTCTCAGACAGCAGCTGCAGCAAAGAGTTAAATTTGGCTGCTGCTTATTCCAGAGGCTAAATTCATGGCTATATATCTCACTAGTAGTTTTTGGTTTTGAAACTGGCCTTACATGTAGGTCATCTTCTCTGCAAAGTAGCTTTGGAGGTCAGATTGGTATCTATGAAACTGTCAAATTTTACCTTTTGAATAGTCACACTTGAAAACAGATATTCTATGACCGCTCTGCAGTACCTGTGAATTACTTCACAGCACAGAAGACCTGAAAGTATAGCTGTTTATCAAGAAAAATATGAAAGAGTTCACATCCAGAGAAAAAGAGTTCATTTCCAGACAAAACTAAAAAGTTTTACAGAAAAGTTCAGAGATGGTCAGGAACAATTTTTAGAATCTTTCCTTTGAAATTAGTGAGAGCAGACATGATGATATTATGCTAAAAAAAATGAACTCAGAGTACTCTTCTATCCATTGTCAGAAAAAACATTTGCAAAACTGATGTGGAGAAACCACACAAATAATGATATAAACGTTGCTGCTGAGGATAACAGCCTAACAGAATGGTTATTGCTTTTACACTGGCAATGACCACAGGCACAATTGAAATAGAAAGTTCTGTATTACAGAGGAATCAAAAAATTTGTGCTTTGGAGACTTAATCAATGATGCTGATTAAAATTAAACCCTCCTTTGAACAGGTTACTCTATAAGTTCTCACTATGACCTTTCTTTCACCTCATTCTTGCACTGAGTTTTATCTCCTATCTGGATATTAGATCACTCAGTTGAACCAATCTACCAGCTCCTATGTGAACGACCCCCAGTTAAATTTTACAGTTGTTCTCCATTGTTAGCACTAGGAATGATGTTTTTCTTTTTCTGTAAGGAAATGTGTCTCATATACATTCCTTTATATATCTCATATATGGGAAAATTTTCAGAATAGACTGTGTTACTAGATAAGAATTGCTGCATTTTGATAAATACATTTTCTTCTTATTCCCTACCATGTATTTTCTCATAAGTTTCATTTTGGGCTATGAATCAAAGTTTCTGAAACCAATTTTTGACCATAAATGGTAGTGGACTGTAATGAAAAGTGACCCAATAACTATAATAATTACCCTCAAATCACAAGTTGTGTCAGGTGAATTTTATTCTCCATTTGAAATGATAAACTCAGATAAGACCCTTTGACTCATATTTGTAATCATCTGAAATGGAAAAGAAATGGGAGGGAGGCTGTCAGAACTGTCTTGGAACCTCATTCATATAGGGGAAAAGTCAAACAGTACTAACAGGTGAAAGAGCAGAGTTGGGGAAATTTTCTAGCTAAGGAGAACACATACGAAGATTGATACTGGAATCTGTGGAAAGACAGTCAGAGGAAGGTGCCCTAGAAATAAAACCATTTAATCACAGTTTCACAGTTTACATAAACCTAATTTGTTTTTTTGTTTGTTTGGTTTTTTTTATTTTGAGGCAGGGAAAGGTCCTAGAAAAGTTATTCTTCTCTTTCTCACTTGGATTATGATGCACAACATTCTCTTTGCGGACTCACTGCTGCTTCTGTACTCCTACATTAAGTGATACTGAAGACCACTCTTTGATCCTGAAATGAAATGACAAATATCATCATGACTGTGCTACTAAACTCTTGTAGTCTCCCAAAGAAGGTAACTGCACCCAGGATGTGAGCTGTCCTTTTACTGTGTCAGCTGCTGAGGTGTGTCAGGGACTGATAAGGCGACAGGGCTGAAATGTTCCTTGACCCTTTTTAATTTACTGTAGACTCACCTGTGACGGTACACAACATGTCACCCACCAGTGAGTTGTTATCAGAGGGTACTAAAGCAGAGACCCGTGGCTGAGAAAGTACAGCTACAGTCTTGCATAACAACAAGCCCAACAAGCTGTTGTGTGCCTCAGGGGAACTCATCCTAAGAGGTGAAAATCACTTTCAGTGGACATTTTAAAGATAACTAGGGGTTACTGAAAGTGCTATTTTTTTTCTTGAATAGGGCTGCTTTGTATTCTTACTGAAACCAACATGAAAAGGCCCAGGTATAGGTTTCTAACTTCTTTTGAAGAAAATACTTATCTATAAAGCGCATCTTCAAGGTGTCAGAGGGTGAAGACTACACTAACTACAAAGGCAATTTGCTTATAATTTTTCTTTAAAAAGCTCAATTCTGACCTCAATTTTAGAACAAAGGAACATACACAAACCTTTTTGGGTGAAAATTGAAATTTATTCATAAAACCCAACATGGGGTAAAAGTCTCATAAGGCCTTGATATTACAATATAGCTATTCCACTTTTTATTTTTTTAATTTATTTTAGTGCAGGTAGGTGTTACATGCATCAAGGAACTAACAATTTATGGATCCTGAAGAGCAAAGAGGGTAAAATAAAAACAATTAAGGGGAAGGTGTCTTAGCTCTGTGAGAGCTGGATAGATAGAGGCATGATAACAAGTCTTACAAGGAGCAACTGAGGGAACTAGGGTTGTTTAGCCTGGAGAAAAGGAAGCTCAGGGGAGACCTTTTCACTCTCTACAGCTATCTGAAAGGAGGTCTGTTCTCCCAAGTAGCAAGAGATAGGACAAGAGTAAACGGCCTCAAGTTGCACCAGGGGAGGTTTAGGTTGGATATAAGGAAAAATTTCTTTACAAAAAGGATTGTCAAGGCTTGGAGCAGGCTGCTGAAAGAAGTGGTGGAGTCTCCATCCCTTGAGGTATTTAAAAGACATGTAGGTGTGGTGCTTAAGGACATGGTTTAGTGGTGACATTGTGGTGCTGGGTTAATGGTTGGACTTGATGCTCTTAAAGGTGTCTTCCAATCAGAATGATTTTATGGTTCTATGAATTAGAAAAATCTGTGTATTTACTGATGTTACCACCAAGGTTTAGAAATACCTGCTCCTAAAGCTGAAAACAATATAAGCATTGGAAAATAAAATTATCCCTGCTTTTCTCTACTTTTTTTATTGACTTGAAACTATAAAGGATGTTTTCTTGGTAAAGAAAAGAGTGTCTTGGCTTTCAGTTACACAGAGTAGAAAGATTGTAGCCAGCAGGTCCAGGAGGGTGAGCCTTCCTGTCTACTCGGAAGTGCTGAGACCAGATCTAGAGTGCTGCATTTAGTTTAGGGCTCTCCAGCACACGAAATATATTTGTATTCTGCAATGAGTGCAGCAAAGGCCACCACACTGACCAAGGATCTGGACAGAGCACATGGTGTATGGGGAGAAGCTGAAAGAGATGGGTCATTTCACCCTGGAGAAGAGAAGGTTCGGAGGAGACTGAGTGCTCTGCAACTACCTGCTAGGATGACACAAAGACAGAGACAGATTATTTTCTGGTTAGATAGAAGGAAAAATATTTTACCATGAAGGGGGGTCAAATTCTGGACCAAGTTGCCTAGAGAAGGTATGAAGAGAATCAACCTGGGAGATGTTCAAGACTCAGACACAGCCCTGAGAAAACTGCATTGGTTAGCTCTCCTTTGAGCAGTGGATTGGACTAGGTGACCTCTGAGAGTCCTTCTCAACCTAAATTATTTCATAGCTGTATTATAAGTAAAATCAGAGTGCTCTGCTAGCCATGTAAGGTCTGCCAAGGCAGACAAACAGTATTCAAAGTGGGGGAAGTAAAGCAAAAAGCATGTGAGAACTGTAAACTCCTGCCTTGCAAAGAGACAAGCTGCCCCATGAAAAACAATAGCTTCCTCCCATTTACAAAACTGAGTAACATTTGGGTCCTCTTACCTTATACAGGAGCAAATGGAGCCAATATTCCCTAGAAAGGAGAAGCTCCCATCTTTTGCTGCAGGGCAGACTGCCCGTCACACAGAAAACACCTTGCTGCATGCAAGCAGCAGCTGCTGAGTCAGCCTGCTCTGCAGTATCCACTGGATGTAGGATCTGCCTCCCCTGGGGAAATCCATGACTCTTTTACGAGGCAGCAGCTTCTGCTGAGGAATACACCCACAGGTCACTAAATGCCACAAAGGCATATATGTTATAAAGTCTTATCTGGCTTGTGCCTGTGTCAGACAGTTCTGAAGTGTGATTCATGTAATCTTAGAAAACCATAAGATACTCATCTACAGCTTAGTTAAACACTTGCATACCTTTTGCATTCAATGAGAAGAAACAGGGATGGGAATTTTTTTCCTCTATTGTACAGTTTTTGTCACTGGTTTTAGTATCAGCCTCACTGTAGAATGAATTTTTGCATTCTGGTGCTTATTTCTCTCTATTGATCTTGTGGCTGAGTCAGCTGTAGGCCTCTGTACTGTAGCTGTCCAGATATGATTAGACAAATCTCACCTAAAATGCTATGAAGTGCCCACAGCTATATGGGAATGACTGGGAGTTACTGGTGTCCAACACCCCTGAAAATCACAGTTCAAAGTGTCACAAGAAGGCATCAATATGGATTGGACGACTTACACCACAGCAAATAACGAACATGCATTACATCAAGAATTAGTACATCTGTAGGCATAAATACACCAGAGATATCTGGACTCTGTGCCATGTTTGCCATCTCTGTACTCCTGCCTCGTATGGAAAAAGTACTAGAACAATTTTTACTATACTTACAAAGTACACAGGGGGAATTAGAGAGCTTTTTGCTACTGTTTGATTTTAAACTACATATTTTTACCCTGTAACAGTATGCCATAGGAAATGATGCTACAGAGGATTGAATGAGGTCTGATTTCTCACTACTATTGCTGATGGCTTCATAGTGATAAAATGTTCCCTGTGATTCTGATAGCTCGGCAGACTGGTGCAGTATTCTCCGTGGCCACTATGTAAAACAATGCTGCAAAAAAAAAGTCTCTCCAATGAGAATGAATTTCTTTTAATAGGTGCAGCAAAAGTATTCACACTAACTGCACTGCTTTTTAATTATTTTTTGTACGAGGTGAACATGTATCTCAGAGGTTGTTTCAGCATATAGGTTTCAAAAAGCTTTAAAGAACTGTGTCCTTGAAAAGTCCCTGGACTTGTCTATCTAACGGAAAATTTATAGCTCTTATGAAAGGAGTTAGTGGTGTAGCACATCTGCAAATAAACATCTAGGCTGGTTGTCAGCCAACAGTGTGCCTAGGAAGGTGCTGAGTGTCCTTTGATCCCATTTAGTTTCTATGGGAACTAAAGGTACTTAGCACATTGCAAAATGTACCCAGCACCCTTCAACTTAAGAAGTGTGTGATTCTTGATTTCTTTGCAGCTGATGCAAGAATAATCTTTCTACTTGAACATGGAATCTCATGTGAGATTGGGGTTAAAAAGTAACGAAGCTGGGTGTTATATCAAGATCTGTTTTTCTTATATGCCATTATGATTCCAAATCCAAAGGGAATTGTCACAACTAACTTTAGTCTTGAGCCATGGGGTGGGTGCTTTCATAGAAGATAACAATTAACTCTTATGATCCTAAAGCAATATAAGTCTTTTGATACATTTCAGCAAGAATGGACAATATTTGTTAAAAAAAATAAAAGAAAGAAGCCAGCAAAAAACCCAGTCTGCTGATCCGAAGTTTCCTTGACCAGCAGTACATTAAATGTCAACACCACACACTGTGAAAAACTTCCAATAGCAAAGCCAGTATTCTCTTAGGAAAGGACAAACCAGTTCAGAGTAGTATAAGAACACTGGCCTTAGTGTCTTCCCATGCTGCAAAGAAACCTCAGCGTCCTAGTTTGTTTTCTGAAAATTAAGCATGTTGGGTAGCTGACTGAGCATGTCAAAATGCTTATAAATACCTTGTGGAAACCCCCAAAATAGGATGATGTACAATTCTCATATTCCAAAATGACACTCATTTCTTATTTAACTTTGGGACACTCACTGTCGCTTGATGGCTTTATAGAGATTTTGGACTGTTTCTTTACCTTCAAAAATGGGGAAGTGATATGTGCTGCTGTGCACACAATCTTTCACAAATGTTGCTTTGATAAAGCTTGTTCTGACATTACTTTTGGCCAGAAAATTTGACCCTGAAAATCAAATCTTTTCTTGAAGGAGATACTAAGCCGTATGGGAAATGTCCGAGGAACAAATGGTCTTTAGTCTAATCTTTATCTTAAGAGATTTAGTGTGAGTGTTAGTGTCTAGTTTTCATTCAGTGCTCATGTAGATTTTAGTTTAATTGTTCCTCAGTGAGTTCTTTGCAGAATTTTGTATCTGAAACTTACTGCTTCATAAAGAATCCACTAGAAATGGAAGTGCAGACAGCAGCTATTTGTCAGGTATGGAAATTCAATTCCTTTGAGTGTGAGCCCCTGGCTTAAATCGGATAATCACAGACATTGTGAAACTGCAGAAAAGGCAATTTCCAGATATGCCCTTTTCTGCAGGGTGAGATGCCAAATAATTTCAAGAAGGAATTACAGTAGCTGCAAGAATTAACTGCAGAGTCATGCAGGCTGCTAAGCGGGGTGCACTAGGCTGAGATGGAAGCAGACTCTTACATAATTTAAATGCAGCAAAGGAGTAACAAATAGCAGACGACGAAGCTTTTTCCACATTATCACCACACTGCGGGTGTTTTCTTCTTATCAGAGCTGCCAAAGCAACATAATTCAAGAACTCAACTCCATTTTTCTATTGAAAGGATCCTGCTTAATGTATTGCTAGTAATAAAAAGCAATAAAAAAGTTAAATGAAGGCATTTTGAGAACGTTTAAGAGAATAATTTTAAGAGGTTTGTGGCAAGTCCTCTGGTGCATGATCCTTCTGGCCAGCTGAGGTATGCTAGACCAAAGGAAGCCAGAGCAACTCCTCCCAGGTGATCAAAGCAGCAGGACTGGCCTACATTTGCCGCTTCAAATAGACCACAACATTCACAATACCCATGTCTTAGAAGAGAGAAAGGAAAGGCAAAGGCAAACATGGGTGTTCGGAGATGTTTTCCACCTTGTTCATAGAAAGAAAATAACAAAAATGTATCCAAATACCTTAGCCACTGTGAAGCTGCTCACAGTTCATTTGATCTGTGGATGCTGTCTCTTGTTGTGTGACAGATTTTTTTTTCACCATGTGGAAGTGGCTGCACTTTCAATTGCACCCCCAGCTGTCACAAGCTTGTTATATTCCTGAAAACTGGGTATAGCAAATGTATGTGTTAGAGTTGCGAGACTCTCACCTGAGTATAAGGTCTAAAGTTTTCCTTGGGTACAGTATGTAAATAGACAACAAAGAGCATCTTTAGATGCCCTGTAACCTAGAAAAGTGACAAAGTATTTCATCAAAATACATGCTTTTAAAGAGGTGCAACCACAGTCCTAAATATCTTCATTAATTCTTCTCCCACTTTTTGTAGGCTGGATGTCAGACCATTTGTTTTGGAGAATACTTGTCTTTCTGTGAGATTCTGGACCTAGATTTAAACAAAGGGGAGAGAGTGGTAATATTCAAAAGCATGTGGATGAAAATCTATTTCCTCATATTATAATGCTTCCCCCAGCAATTCCATATAAAAATTGTATATAAGATGACACTAAGGAGCTCGTATACAGGAGTCCCTGGGGAGTACAAGCAACAGTTCAGCGTTGTTATCTGTAAAACCATAAACCTTATTTGGAGACAAAAATAATAGACTCTTCCAAGAATCTGTTCCTGGAGCCAGTCTTTTCTTGTTTATGAAACACAGTTGTACAAAACATAGCTAACAACATTTGTTCCAAAGCTGCTGGCATAAAATTTCTGCCCTCTTGATACTGTATTTAAGAGATTTACATGACATTTCTGTAAGCTAAGGTTAACGTCACCATGTTCCTAAGATTAGTGTCACCATGCTCCTTATCTTCTAAGGACGCACAGCAAATACCACCAATATGACCTTCTCTGTAAGTGTCCCCCTGAAGAGTATCTTTTAGTTACTAGCAATTATGGTAGTAATTCACTCTCTGTAGAAAGGGAGGTAGCAGCAGTGAAGGATAATGACCCACCAGCAAGCTGATCTACTCAAGAACAGATGAAGAGGACACTGCCACTTTTATCACCACCTCTGAGTTCCCAGATCAGGGATATGCATGTTGCTTCTGCCTGCTCTTCTCCTACTACTTCCTTAGCAATATGTTGCAAGGTATTTTTAGGGTGGATGTGAATGAACTGTATCCATCCCACTCTGAATATCAGCATATGTTCAAACTGCCTTTCACTAAGCACAAACTGGCTTTTGTGTGATACTGCAGTCTCTCTGCTTCTTGCATTTCTTTGTTTTGAGGAAAGCCATTTTCCCACATGGTACATTAGATAATTCCTTGGGCAGCAGCACAATCTTGTTTCATTTTCACTTGCTCCTTTTTAGGAAGCCCTCTGTGTAGATGAAGGGTTATGTCTTATAGCTGTGTCTGTAAGTAATGCCCTCTCTGCACATTGCAGCTTTTTAGGAGTGAAAGGCAGTCAAGTGACAGTGAATCCACACAATAAATGCTGTTTCCAAATTCTATAGATTTCAAAACAAAAATCCATATCCTTTAATGCTGGCAGAAATCTTGGCATGGTCTAATCTATTTCAAAATCTGGTCATCTTCTTGTCAGTCAAGCAGTGGACCCATATTTTAGCATGTTAAGGTTATTTTCCACTATTTTTTTCCCCATTAAATTTTCCTTGAGGAGCTTGAACATCCCTCTTTTATTAATTAGGTGTATCCTTTTATCTCTGTCACCACAAGCAGTTCGCACAGACATTGGCCAAAACCTTACAATGACAAAATTGTCTGTGTTAATGTCTTTGAAAAATAGCTTTGGAAATGATCCAACTCCTAATTAATGGGAATCCATATAAGAATAAGAAAGCCGACTAATGAGCATGGTGTTCATCAGTCTTAACATGTAAAGAAACAACATGAAACATGAATGCCTTGTGAAGGCTGTAAACAGTTTACTGGTGGAGGGCAGATACGCTCTGGAGAATCAGCCTGAAAGGGAGCTGCAGGATTGGTCAGGGGTCTACCAGGAGACATATCACAGGAGTCAGCTAAAACTGTTTTTAAAATGCAATTTGATTTATTTTTGTGTTTTTAGCAAAATTTCGTGTTATTAGATTGTCAGAAAGAACTCTCTATGGTGAAGACAAAAAGATTGATCTGTATGTTAATCATGGATTTGGCCTGTAATCCATTAAGAAATCTGTTATTAATAATTTTTTTTTTTTTTCAGTATTCTTTAACTGCACGTTCCCAAGTAATGGAAAAGGCATTTAAGAGATTTTATCAGAAGCATTCTGGAGGTTTTTATAACTTATTAAGGATGACTTTAATCTATTTTACTTCATGTCATGGGCACATTTTTCATCCACCAAGTGGGGAGGAAGGAAAATTCTCATTTTTGTGTAATTTCCTAAAGGTCAGAAGAAAAGGTTGTGCTTCAGAAAATGAATCTTTCAGATGGGAAAAATATGAAAGAGAAGCAGAAGAGGATATGACATATGGTTGTTTTAGCAATTATTTTATAATTTATTTATTCTGTTTTCCTATGAGAGAATGTTGTTCTTTTAAAACACTAGCAACTCTACAAGTCAGCATCAGTTAACGACAAAAAATAGACTGTAGCAGAGCAAGCTCTTCCGGTACAGGATGATACGTCTCCTATATGACCCCTCAAATGACTGGTTTGTTTACTAACTTCTTGCAATTTCTGTTGAATACATACAGGCATAAAGGCAGAAAATAATTCTGTGAGGAAGAGGAGGTGGCCAAAGCTTAAATTTTCTGATATATTTTATGTGTTTTACTTTTGTAACAGACAAGTGAGTACAAGTTCCTTAAGACTGTTCTCCCAAAGGTGATACAAGACCATCTTGGCTTCGTCCAAGAAACTGTAGTGCTGGCAACCAATTTGTAAAATCATTAATGTAATTTCTCAGAAATATTAATAAAACTGGTAGCTACAATGGTATTTTTGATGGTACTTTGACGATATTCCTTAGAAAAAAAGTTGTCTTTATTTACTAATATTTACTAATACAAACTCTGTATCCACAACTGTTTTATTCATTGAGTAGATTTCAATTATAGGAACCTCAAAACATTTTAAAATGAAGTGGAACAAACCTTGTGGTGGTTTAGTGAAGCCGCGGCGATTCTGTCTCCGCCAGCAGCCGAGCCATGCAGCTGCCATGTGGTCACTGCCGCTGCCCCCCCACTGCAGACAGAGGAGAGAGTTTCAAAATGCCTTTTTCAGTTGAGATAAGGAGAGTTTAATACAGAAACACATAAGAAACAATCCCAGTAAAAACAGAAATAACAACAGTAAGAAAGAAATCGATCCCAAGCAGATCTATCTGTGTCACCTCCAGTCCCGGAACTGGCCCCGGGGCATGGTGTCAGTATAGAATAGCCTGGCTGCACCAAATTAACCCTGTCCTGGCCAAACCAGGACAAACCTTTAGTCTCTAGAACATTATGTGAGAAGTCGGCACACTATAGCCTACTAACAGCAGCTACAGAATTGCCCAACAGGTTTTTTCAAACTAAATACTTAGCTGACACAAGATGGAATTTCTGTAGTACATGACAGTCTCTACCTTTTTGTTCTTAATTGATAATTCTTCAGATAGACCTCTAGCCTGCTTGTTCAATGTGACAGTCATTACAAAGTGCAGAAAGCCAATTAAACTACTTCTACGAAATTGGACAACATGAGAAGACATATCACTAGAGTTTTGAACTCGCTCCAAATGATAATGTTTCTATTCTGCAATGAGGTGATATATATTAACTTCAGAATTATTGAACTTCAACTGCAAATGACATACTGGAGAACCAGGTACACAGAGTTCCCATGGCAGAGTTAAAGCCACTCCCATGAGGATAAACTAGCATACTGAAATAAAAAACATCCCACCATTACTCAACTCCTTACTGAGTTATTTTACACATTCATTAATGTGAGTAGAGATTACAAGAAAAGAAAAACCAAACTGGCTCACACAAAGTTGTCAAAATGAGAGACAAGAATCAGGGGTTTACTCACGAATAGGAAATACAGTATAAAACTATAAAAAGTAATATGAATTTTCCCTAATATATTTTTAACCTGTGAAACTCACAGTCTCGAGATCCTGTTTAGATAAGAAAAAAATTTAATCCTTTTTTTTAATCATGAAAGATGATGTAACAACAGATGAGACTTTAAGAATCAGGAAATTGAACACCCCCAGTCACAACTACCAGCAAGGACAGAAAATAGATATTTCCAAAACATTTGTCTAGCCTTCCTGTACTATACCTGTTCACGATACATGTAGCTACATGGATACCTTAAAGTGATATGCCTAGGGCAAGTTCTTGTGTAGATATCTAAAGCAGTGTATAAGTCACTGGTTAGGTATGCCTTGCAATCTCCCATTTGATTCTAGATGGAGACAATGTGTGTAAAATGTTTCATGTTTCTCACCTGGATATCTCTCTTTTCCATCTTTTCCAGGCACAGATGCTGTTCTACTCTTTTCAGTTTGTGTCTCTTTTATCAGCCTTTCTCACAATTCTCATATCTTGCATCTCTCTACGAGAATGGACAAATAAAAAATAAATGGGGCAAATAACGGTGATAAATCAGACACACATCTTCCACTTCCCCTCATTTAGCTCTCCCAATCCCGAGTGTCTCTGGGGAATGCAGGCTTCTCTGATTCAAGGGGATTTTGATCTTGACTTCAGTCCATGGGATACTCCACAATACAATTGTATTGCAAAAGAACCTAAGACCTCTGAGAAGAGTTCTGGTTTCATTCTCAAGCACACTTATGTGGGAACATTATCTCAATTTCTAAAATGAATAATTACAGAGAGAGATTAAATACCTGCCAGTTTTATTCATTCAGTATAGTTGTGCTTGGATAGCACTTCTTTATGGTCCTCCTTTACTTTCCAAAAAGAACTACATGCAGATAAAATATGCCATCCTCTACAAAGGTTTTAATACTGGCAGGTCTTTGTTATTCAGACCCAACCTCAAAAGATGTTTACTCCACTTATTTTATTCTTCTATACTTAACCTGTCAGGAGTAACAATCAAATAAATCCCAAGCATGCTTTTGAAATCCATATGTGAATAACATGTTCACTCCCGGGTAAGCTTCACTTGGTCTGACAGTTAGACCCAAGAAGATAGGGTCTTTCTCTGTTCATTAAAATGAAGTGATAAAATTTATAGTTAGATGCTTGAAGCTGCAAAATCATACCTACTCTCCAAAAATTCCTCAAAACTTCCATTATTGAGCTTGCACATAACTCCCAAAATTTAGGTCATGAAAGTTCTCAGGGAGAGTCTTAAAGCAGCCCAAAGAACTTAGGGGCAAGTAATTCCATTGACTTCACTGAGACTTGTGCTTCTTTTTTCCTTTCTTTTTTCTTTTTTTTTTTATAACATCTAAGAGGAGACACTTGCTCAGTCTTACAGATACGGCGCGCTTTGTCTAATCTCATCACCATTTAACTTTCCATCCATATACAAAAACCCTTTAATTTTGGTTATGTAATGACCAGGTTCACCTGGAAGAGGGAGAAGGAAGGCATGTAGCCTTCCAGGCATATGCACTCCCTGTGAATGAGCAAGCAACAGCCCCTGTTACCCTCTCCTGGGAAAAATGGACCTGTCAACACTGTGGCTGCATTGCTTTGAGACATTGCATACTTCTCACACAGCTTCCTCAGCACCCTGAAGAAATTATTCTACTTCAAGCCCATTTGAACAGGTTTTCTTCACTGTCATGAAACCAGACCTGCCTACCAGCTCATGAAGAATGCATTGCTTGGTAAATAAAAGTCTACCATCAATTACAGATTCTATCACCACTGTTTCAACCTGTTCTACTTCCCTTAGAAATTCAAAGGATTGCATGCAGCTGCAAATATTTCTCTGCAAAATTGATCACAAATTTTTTTTTAGCCCAACTTTACTCCCTGGCATATTAATTAAACTGTCATTGAGAAGACCTGTAGTGACATTTTTTGTCAGCTTGATACTGGCATGAGTTCATTTTTAGTTTTATTAAGATTGGCTTGTGATAATCCTGATATAATTGAGTCTCTTATCTGGGTAGGTTCTGCCACCGTGCTAATACTTGTCACTTTGGATGCAGAAAAAGGTCCAGTTTGAATCCATTTGAATTTTGTATGTCCAATAAGGGATCTCAGGACTTTGTTCTAGCCTTATAGCCTTCTATTTCCTACGTGCTATTCAGGTCATAAAATTTTGGTAACTTTACTTTTAAAAATAAGAAATGTTTTCCTTTTAAGGGTTCAGAATTGCTTGAGTGAAAACGTGCATTCATACTAGCCTAAGTTTCATTTCTAGGCTTCATTTCTACTCAGGGAAGTTAACTTCTGCTCAGATTTACTTTCCACTGGCACAATCACACAGGATAAAGTCTGTAAAGCTGTGCCTCTTGGGAAATGTAAATGGGTAAATGATTTACGGAAAGTCAAGTGAATACCTCTTATACTCATGGAACTGTGCTAAATTCCGGCCTGAGCTCTCCCATTATGTTGAACTCGTCTCTTCTTTTGGTGGTTGTGATAATACACTAGAGAGTTGGGAGAGCTCTATCTGCATCTTTTACTTAAAGAGAAAAGAACAGAAGTGATAAAAACACTTTCTGACAACAAAGATAATTTTTATTAAAAGCAAATAATTTTCAAATGGAAAACCATCAGATTTTCTGAGTGAGAGAATACATCTGGTCTTAAAAAACACTTCATGCTTCTCTGCCAGCTGCATCCCCTAAAGTACCTTCCTCTTTTGAGTCTTGCTCCCTTTAAGTTGATACAGAATTTGCCTGTTTATTTCTGGATTCAAGTAAAATATTCTTTACACAGGTTTGTCTTAGTTTTATCTGGTTTCAGATCTGTTCATCCCAAGCATCTCCCAGTGTCTTATGCTTCAGGTTCCCTGCTCGGTATATTCTCCCTCTACACTGCAGGAGCACCCTTGCCTTCTCTTTCCCCAGGTTTTCCTCCTGGAAGGCACAATCTACACCTCCATCTGCAGGGTCTGCATGGCACAGTGAAACAGCCAGAACAAGATATCTACTCGCTACCTGGGCAACCCCACAGCCAAACCAAATGCAGAATGTTATTCAGCGTATGATGAACAAAACAGCAATAAAAATTCCAGGCACAATTGTGAACACCTCCTATAACAACCCAGGATGCATTTTGAGGAAGGAACCTTACCAGGGATCTTAGTCAGAACTAGGTTCTTTCTTACATTCCACAAACTTTCCCTCACAGATGACTTCAACATTGGCCATAATATGGAATGGCTTCCAGTGTCCTGGAATATATTGGTAAAAAGTTTACAAAAAAATTTTAAAATGTAAAATATTAAGAAGTGCTGTTGCTGAACATCACTGATTAAAAAGGCAGGTTTTTTTTATTAGTCTTCTACCTTGACTAGTTGTCCCAAATGTAAAACAAGGATTCCAACTTCTGGTTCCTCCTAAAATACTAAGCTTTGATAATATATCTATTATTTTGAAATATACTCCTTTCGACCACCAGTGTCTTTGCTTTCATATGCCTTGTGTTAGCCTCATGAAAGAGCTGCATATCCCATATTTTTCCTACCAAATGGTGGATTCACTGTGCATATGCAGTAAGGTTTGGAGAACTGATGCTTTGGGCTTAATGTATTTTTAAGACAGAACTCCAGTGCAAGTCTTGTGTATCCAGTGTCCTCAATAAGTAGATTTACAGTGCCTGTTCAGCATTCAACTAATGTAGAGAAAATCTGGTGCACGGAAGGGATAGATTTCATTTCCACAGCCAGATTGATAAAATCTTCTCATGTTTGTGTACGGTGTGGCAGGGAAAGGACACCAAAGGAGGAAGATGGTATAAAAGAGAAGCTGCTGTTCTTAAACCATCTCCTTTGGGCTATATTTCACAGCCATTTCTGTGTTATATCCAAAAAGAAGGTTTCCAGGGCAGGACAAGAGGTGACATGTACTGCTTCAGTGTGCAAGTATTAGACCACAGTGTCCTAAACTATCAGACAAAAGGACTTACCTAAAGCCATTGGAACATCTTTGGGGTTTTTTTCTGCTATTTTTGGATGAAACTTGATGGAAATGATTCAACAGTAAGAGTGCCGGATGCGGTAACAGAAGCTGCAGTAATGGCCCCCGTTTTTTTTTCCCCTGAGGAAAATTCCAAAGAATGTGAAAATAAACCTCATGGCAGTAACAACTGAGATGTGCCACCATACCAACAACATCCCTGACAAGCAATCACTCTACATTACATTCAATAAAATTCCAAGCTACAGCAGCTTTCTATTTAGATAGAAAAAGAACCACATAAATGGCTACAGAAGGCAGAAGAAAAGAGGATAATATAGATAGTTTTGTGGCAGTTCCCGACTATTCCTCCAAACTGATATGAATACCACTAGCCCTGATATCCTGCAGATTCACTGCTACAACTTGCATATTACTGTTTGCCAATGCAAACTCCAATTAACTCAACTCAGTTTAAGACACTGGCACGTCATTGCCATTGGTCTCTTCCAAAGTAATTTCTAATTTTCACTGTCTGTGAAATGAGTACAGCCATTTTTCTCAGTGGCATCCACCTCAAGGAAACTGCCTTTTGCTGAACATGCTGCTCACTGTCTCTTTCAGTCAAAAGTTGTCCTAAGTTTTGGTCCTATGCAAATGACTGTTCCTTGGACTTTTAAATTATTCTGTAAGATCTTTCTTTTCAGAATAGTTTTCCATGCATTAAAATAAATGTTTTACAGATGACCAATTTAAAATAAACACCCCATTTGCCTATATAAAAACAAGCATCCCATTTAGGTGTTGATCTCAATGTGCTGCTTCTTCAAGACAATCCATTGTCTTTGCTTCCTACAGCTTTTACTTGTGTGTAAAGCCGCGGCGGTTCAGTCCCTGCCTGCAGCTGGGCCACGTGGCCGCTGCCGCTGCCCGTCCCACCGCGGTTGGGGACAGAGAAAAGGTTTAAAATGCCTTTCTGAGTTGAGATAAGGAAAGTTTAATACAGAAACACGTAAGAAGCAATCACAATAACCAAAGCAATAAGAACAGCAATACTAGGGACAAAGAGAGGGAGCGGACCAATTGCACACACGCCCAAACACGTCCGGTAGAACCACAGCTGGCCCCAGAACTGGCCCTGGGGCATGCTGTCAGCATGGTATAGAATAGCCTGACTGCACCAAATTAACCCTGTCCTGGCCAAACCAGGACATTGTGTCGTCTCCAACTCTTTACCAAACGTGCTTTTCCACTGTATTCTAAGTCACTGATACAATACAAAAAAAAAATATAGAATGAAGAATTGACTGCTAAAGGACACTATTAGAAAGATATTTTCTCAAGAAAAAAAAGGATTCCCCTCCCCCTTATAACACACTATTAATTAATCATTTGGTATTTATTGTGTACTTTTTTTTTGTACAGTTTTGTTCTCATTTTTAAATTAAATGGCATGTGGTACCAATCTATACACCGCATAGAAGTCTCTGAGAATAGTGCTGTTGCCTGTGTGGTCAATTATGTACATTTTGCCTGCTCTGTAATTGCTAAGTGCCTTATACAAAGTGTCCTGGCTCCAAACTGAGATGTTTCATGACAAAAATCCTGTGAGTCTTGAACTTGCCATCCATCCTCTTCACCGTGGCCAGTTCTCCTTAAAGAATTGAAAAAACCGGTATGTACTAATTGATGATGATCAGCTGAGTAGGAATAAAGCTTAAGGCTTTATGAATGAACACCAGACAGTGGTATTTTTTCGGTGTTTTTTAAACTGAGTTATAAAGAGACATCTGCAGCTGCAACATCTGTTTCTGTGTCTCAGTGCAGATTTGCCTACAGGACTACTTCATGGGACAGACAGTGGCATATTCTATCTGTGGGTTATGATTTTGTGGGAGTTTTCTAACTGTTATATAAGAAAAGTTTTTGAGTTCATTAGGGTCTCAATCCTTTTGTGTCAAGCTTGTTATTCAAAGTTTGAGGCAATTTAACAGGTTTTTCATAAAAAAAAAAAAAAAAGTCCTTGACTATCTTGTAGAAGTCTAACAAGATATTAGAAGATTAATTTTTTTGTTTGAAATTGTTTGCCATTTTTGTGAGAGCAGCTGTGTGTACTAGCATTTTTTTTTTTCCTTTAGGGTTTAATAGCACACCAACCTGCAAATCTATTTGACAGGAGGTATGTGAGCTGTTTTTTAGTTACAGTTGGTCCATGGTGATATGGGATCATTTATGCTCTATCTCCACACCACCACCTCCCACTGAATCTAATAGGAAGGTGAATCCACCTTTTGTGAGACACCATGTCAAAAGCCCCACTTGGGATCACAAAGAAATGGAATGTAAGACAAATCAAGGAATTTTCTGCTCCTCTTTTTTTGGGTCTAGTAAGATTTAGTCCACCTGAAAATATTTTGTACTACATGCACAAATAATTCAATATTTAGGGTGATTTTTTAAAAACATTGAACAAATTAATTACAAAAGGGGTTGAAATTATGAAGGACAAGATCCATCCTGCTTCATTCTCTAACAGTAGGTTGTTGTAGGAACTTCAGCATTAAGTATCCCTTGGTGTAACAATAATGTCCTATAGATACAAAACAGGTAACTGCTGCTTAGTTTCTATGAGCATTCAGAAAGGTAAAACAAATACTGGTGGAGGCTGAAGACAAAAAGCTCAGATGTAATGAGATTCAAGCAAAGGGCTTTTTATTACTTATTTTTTTAGTTTTCATCCATGCCTGTTCTGCAAACATAAAAATCTTAACTGCAGAGAAAGAAAGAAAGGTTGAGGGTTCAAAATATAAGCACAGGAATATTCACTTGGCTTTCTTGCATGAGTTGAGTGAAAATGAAATTCATTTCACTCGATTTCAGTGATCTAAAAGACATACTGTGTGAGCAAGTGATCTAGCAGATCAGAAAGGAGTGATATGCACATTTGAAGTCAATTCATCTCACTCTTAAGATAGTGAGACCAAGACAGATGGGATGAATCATCCTCTGCTATAGCCTTTTTTCTCCATTGACTTTAGTGGGAGCCTCAATGGCTAATTGGACACTTATCTTGTCTTAAATTAGGTGAGGTGAATTCCACTCCAGTTTACCAAAAAATTGTTGTGCAGAATTTTTAAGCTGTGTAAAAATAAGTTAAATCTATAATGTGGTGATATCAAAAGTTAACAAATCTGGCAACTCATGTCTGTAGTGCTGCAGGATTTACAGTAGACAGCCTAAGATGAGGGAAATACGACTTTTTTTTCTCTGTTCCTATCATTTTCCCTAGAGAAATATAGCCCGTCATAAAAGATCTTCCATAGATATTACTAAGAAATACAGGAGTTAGAAATATTTTCTATTCGAGCTTCTTCATTTACCTAGTAATACCAGCAGGATTTTAAAATGCATGTACTAACAGCAAATCTGATTTATCCATTTTTTTTAGTTGGAAAGGCCATGTTTGACTCTGGATATTAAGAGGGACCACACTATGTCTAACTGTGGATATAATAATGAATAAATAATTTATTAATTTTTAGCTCAGGCATGACTGTATTAATACTAGAAGATTACCTAAGTTGAAATTGAACAAGGGAAATAAATAGTAATATCAGCATATTCAATGAAGAAATGAAGTAAATTGGGATTAAGCACACATCCACATAGGAAAGGTGGTGAAATTTTATTACACAGGAAATAAACAAATTACCTAGGAGTGCTGATGGACAGCCAGATGAACATGAGTCATCAATGTGCCCAGGTGGCCAAGAAGGCCAACAACATCCTGGCCTGTATCAGAAATGGTGTGACCAGCACAAGTAGGGAGGTGATTGTGTCCCTATACTCAGCACTTGTGAGACTGCACCTTAAGTACTGAGTCCAGTTTTGGGCACCACAGTACAAGAAGGATATTGAGGTGCTGGAGCAGGTGCAGAGAAGGGCAACAAAGCTGGTGAGAGGTCTGGAGAACATGTCATATGAGGAGTGCCTGAGGAAGCTGGAGTTGGTTAGCCTGGAGAAGAGGAGGCTGAGAGAAGATCTCATTGCTCTCTACAACTACCTAAAAGGAGGTTGTAGCAAGGGTGGTGCTT
>JAVSBS010017775.1:28171-40912 GCA_033124195.1 Coracias cyanogaster
AGAGGTTGCCCCTTTCTTCTTGACACCCAGCCCTCATCTATTGATACACATTAATTAGATCCCCTCTCAGTCTTCTCCTCTCCAGACTAAAAAGCCCCAGGTCTCTCAACCTTTCCTCATAAGGCAGGTGTTCCGGTCCCCTAATCATCCTCGTAGCCCTCCATTGGACTCTCTCCAGTAGATCTCTGTCCCTCTTGAACTGGGGAGCCCGGAACTGAACACAGTACTCCAGGTGAGGTCTGACTAGGGCAGAGTAGAGGGGGAGGAGGACCTCCCTCGATCTGCTGGACACACTCTTCTTATACACCCCAGGATACCATTGGCTTTCTTGGCCACAAGGGCACATTGCTGTCCCATGGATAACTTGAATGATAATGATGAAACTAAAGGAAAGAGGGTAGGGCCCTATAAAGATTGACATTTTACATTAAACCCTATGAGAGAAGTGACTAGCAGGAGAATAGCTGCAGACTATGGTATTTCCAAGTACTGAGACACACAAAATATCTGCTCTGCTCAATTAATCAATTATATTCTGCTCGATGAATGTATTATTCTTCCAAGGAAAGAATGCAAATAACAGATGCCAAGGAGAAGGCTGAAACACTAAGATGTTTTTCTGTGCTTTTCTTTCTCACTCACTCTCTGTTTAAAGTAGTTCATTAATTGTCAGACATTTTCAGAAATACATGGGAAAAAATATTGAGTAGAATATTCACTAGTTATATTTAACAAAACGGAATAGAGAAAGAGTGGTAATGTTGGAGTCCTATTAGTTCACTAGGAGTAAGAGAGTTCATGTAATTAGGTCCAAGATAATTGTAAGACTGTACATTTAAATGCAATACCTTTTAATAGAGTAGAGAGCTTCTGTGCATATCAAGGAAAATGAGATATTACTAATATAAAGCAAACATTTGAAATTACTATTACTCAGTCAAAGCCAACTTAGCTTTGGTAAATACATTGCTCCTATCATTTTTATGTATGAATAATTCTTAGAAAAGATTAGGAAGTGTGAGTACACAAAGAATATAGGCCTGATCATTGCCAATTTGTTTCCATGTGAAAGCTAACAAAGTTTGGGTGCTTAAATAGGCTTAAATCTTGAGTATGAAATTATCATGGTTCATATTCAACATGGCAAATACTTTCAAGTCTAGTCTTCAAAAATCAGTCTGTGTTTTCCTCCCATTTTGCAATGACAATATTGATGGCAATTGTGTGAACTGATATGAGGTTAAAAGAGACAATAACTAATCATTAAATTACAGTCTTGTAAATCTTAACGCATAATGGTAGAAAGTATGATTCAGTGAAGGCATAGTGTTTTACACAAGGATAATTCTATTCAGCTGTTTGTCATATCAGCCTCATTTCTACATACATATACACACATTTCATTCTAATTAATAATTTTGGGCTGATATATTTTTCTAGGGCTGAACAATTCTGCAAAAACTTACAAGTATTTCATAAAATTAACTTTATGATGTACATGTGGAAAATGTGTAAATGTGAACCAGAAAACTATGCTTCCATAGCTAACTGAGTTTTCTTCAAAAATTAGTGGTGGTTTTAGCATTCATCAATTATCAACATCCTGAAAAAGCTACAATTATTTCCCACATTTTCCTGAGCTTTTCCTTTTAGATCTAGAATATAAAATCAGGCATGTTTCTCACTGTGAAACCAGATAATTCTGCATCTCTGTGGATATTTCAATTTGCTCAGACTACCATCGGAATTATTTAACTGTTTATTGATGCCACATTCCCACTCACTTGCTATTGAACAGTACACATACTGTACTTAAGTATCAGCAAAGCACAGCAGAGTGGATATGCTCCAGAATAATTACTAGTTTGAGAACTTGGGAATACTATGATGATGCTGTCCAGGATACTTGTCCACCCGCTGTATTAGCTCGTAGGATTGTAACAGCAGTGTGGTGTGGGTGATTTCAGAAACTGCTGGGTTACATGGTCCTGATCTCCTGCTTGCTTCTAACAGCCCTGCCTAGTGCATCCAGCAAGTTTTGTTTCTCCTACTCATTGTTAGGACCTATCACCATTAATCAGTCACTGATGTCTATACACATACAAAATCAGAAAGGACACACAGCTCCCAGGAACAGCTTCTCAGGAAACCATGTATCTCAATGGATCCCTTGAATAAGACAATGTAATGACTGTTCTAATTAGTCAGTGCTCATTGCTCGTGCTGAAATTCTGTTCTACAACATGTAAACAAGGGAAGAGGAATGTTTATCTGTGGTCAATATTTGATGAACCAATAGAGGCATTCAAGCACACAGGCATTTTATGCTTTTATATCTTCCAGTTGAGCACTTTTCTCTAGCAGACTTTGATATAAATCCATAATATCACTGGTTAATGCTGCTCTTTAAATAAAATGTTTGAAATTTAGTTCAACCTCATATATTGACCCCTCCTCATGACATTTTGTGTGTTAAAAGATAAAATTCTTGAGGAACTAGTAGAGAAGAAATGTAGCCAGAATACCTCCCCAGTGAAGTAATTGACACTCATTGTCCTTGTAAAGGAAGAAATTTTAAAACATCAGTGATTACTCTTACCACATCACCTCTGTTGAACGAGAGACAAAATGAGAGGTATACCTTGACATTCCTAGTAGAATAACTTTTACTGTTATGACTTTCCAAATGTTCACAGAATACAACTATGACAGCTTCATTCATTCTGCTGTACAGATCTAGGCAAGTTTCCCTTGATCAGATTATGAACTTTCCCTTGAAGGTTCAGATACCTTCAAAGGATAATAAATGGCCAAATTTTTGCAGACTTCTTTTCAATGAGGTTAATTTTCAGGAAGAAATGATCTTCCACTTCTGCATTCCTGATCATTAAGATGGGCAGCATAGGAACCTTATAATTTCTTCCCATGTGACAGATGCATAGTCTTCCTTAAGGAAGTTTTGGAGCAAACTCTTCTAAAAAAAAATGTAATCTGTATTTGTGTTCTGTGTCACATTCATGTTTGATACAGAACTGATTCATACCAACAGTGATACTGTTCTTGTTCCCCTACACCTCCATGTGCAGTTTTTAATGTAAATACAGTGCATATGTACAGTAGTTTGAAAAGAAAAGCAAAAACTAACATCTCCTATACATGTAAGAGATGTGAAGGTGCTGTGATTCATGGTACATTTCCAGTGTTAGCTTCTGTTGTTGCAGAGGCTCTGAAATATAATGGGACGAGGAAAAATTTACTCACAGAAGCTTTGCTTCATGTATTTTCTCAGACTGTCATGCTACAACAGCAATGCAACTTTATAAGAAATCAGGTTGATTTCTTAGATTTTTCTGGGAAGGTAAACAAAGAACTTCACATGTTTTCATCTAGTATCTGAACTCTCTTTAAGAGGAGGTCTGATTATATCTCTCCATCACTACTGCTGAATTTTTGCTGAAGGTTTCTGCTCTTTCAAATTCACTTCAGTATGTATCTCTTAACTACTTAGCCCCTACATAGCTCTTCTCGCCAAAAAAAGGTTCATTACGAAATTTCAACTTCTGCAAATGTCTGCAGCAAGAGTATTATACTATGCAAAGGATAACTTACGTCTTCCCTTTCATCATTCTTATTTCTTACCTATTAAAAAGAAGGTTAGTTTTTCAGATCTTTTGCTGAGCCATTGGTCTCTTCCTAACCTGATATTTAATATGTATTTTTTAATGCAGATTTGATGTCCCCTAATGTGTTTTGATAAAGTCTTCAGTGACCATACTGGTAATATATCACCTGATTCCTTCCCTTTAGACATGATTCTTTTAGATGTTGTTATTGTGCTGCCTCAAGAATGGCTTCTGCTGACTGATCATAGCGATATACATCAGTGTGACAAAAGGATTTAAATTGGTTAATCTGCCTATGTATATAGCAGGCAGAACTAATTGCCTTCAGTTCGGAAATTCAAAATGCTTTTATTGCCTATGAAAACCACTGAAGCCAAAATATAGCTGGAGGGGGGTGGGATGGGGGGCAGCAGTCAGCAAATTCTGGAAGTGAAATGGGAACTGAAAGTGCTCTGGAGCTTACTATTACAGTGGTTCTGTTTTGTAAATTCTGTTGCTTGACTGAACAAGTGAAAGTAATGCAACCTTCCTCCTGAAGGTGAAACCCTGTGGTCTATTTTCCAGTTGAGTGAAACATGAAAGAAGAAATAAAATCCTACCTCATAAACATCATATCTGATAATACATCCAGTCAGAAGAACTGAGATATATGTAGTAAAAGAAATACAGGAATTTAGATTTGATAGGGAGACTGTTATTTTCTATTAAATTGGAAGGCACATATCTTGAACCCTGGAGGTCCTTTCCAACCATAATGATTCTGTGATTCTGTGATTGTTAACCATATCCTGGGCTGCATCAAATGAAACTTGACCAGTAGGTCAAGGGAGGTGATTTTACCTCCTATACTCCAGGTAAGACCTTACCTGGAGTGCTGTATTCAGCTATGGAGCCCCCAACACAAGGACATAGACCTGTTGGAGCAAGTCCAGAGGAGGGCTATGAAGATGATCAGAGGGCTGGAACACCTCTCCTATGAGAACAGGCTGAGAGGAATGAAAGGCTCCAAGGAGACCTTACAACAGCCTTCCAGATGGTCTACAATAAAGCTGGAGAGGGACTTTTTAGAAGGGCATATGTGATAGGACAAAGGGTAATAGTTTTAAACTCAAAGATGGTAGGTTTAGATTAGATATAAGGAAAAAGTTCTTCACTGTGGGGGTGGTGAGGCACTGGGGCAGGTTGCCCAGAAAAGTTGTGGATGTCCCCTTCCTGGGAGTGTTTAAGGCCAGGTTGGATGAGGCTTTGAGAAACCTAGTCTAGTGGAAGGTAACCTTGCCTATGTCAGGGTGGTTGAAACTAGATTATTTTTAAGGTCTCCAACTTAAAACATTCTATGATTCTATGAGGTTAAAAGTAAATACTGGAGTTACATCAGCCACTGAATGCCATCTTGTGACTTTTCATGAATGATATCATTGCTGCCTTTTCCAAACTACGATTTTTTGTAGATTGTTGAAGATTAAGATATTCAGCAAGAACTTAATGCATGGAGTAAATGTATTGTTTGCCAGGAAATATAAAGCAATAGTAAATTCCACTAACTGTCACCTTAGAGTATTTTAAGCAAGGATTAAATATGTTTAGATCTGTCAACAATATCTGTGTTTACACTGCTCAAAAATCTTTAAAGTTTATAAACTTTTTTTTTTTTTTTTTTTTTCTCATAACACTGTTCTAGAATATTTTTCAAGGGGTTAAGAAGAAACATCCCTATATAGGATCTATTCGGTAGCTTGACTCATCCCCTCTGTGCCACCTGTGGTGGGGATAGAGTCTGGAGCTAAGGAATGAAGCTGAGCCTGGCAGAGAGGGGAAGAAAAGGTGTTCCTTTAATGTTTGTCTTTCTGTTTTTCACTACCTGAATCTATTTTAATTGGCAGTAAATTAAGTTAATTTTCCCTAAGTCTGTTTTCCCAGTGACAGTAAGTGCTAAGCACTCTGCCAGTCTTGATCTTAATCCATGAGCTTTCTCCCTCCTGTTTTTTACTATTGTCTCCTCCTGTTCTGTTAAGTAGGGGGCGTGAGTGAGCAGCTGGGTGGGAGTCTGACTGTTAGACCCACCACAGAAACATACAATTTATATAAAGACAGGATGAAAATGTGAAGGGTGCTTATTTCATATAGTCTGGGATAAAGGTGGGGAAGAAAGAAACTATAGGATGTTTGAATTATTGAAATTTGTATTAGCTTATTTTCATAATTTAAAAAATTGAATTTAAACCAAAATTGAGATTCAAAGCTTTGACAGGAATATTTAAAGCTAAAAGAAGAACATGCTTTCCTAACAGTGCCCAATCAACTTGTGGAACTCTTGTTATGAATGCCAATGAGACTGAGAATAAAGCAGGTTAATAAGAAAATTTAAGGATTTGCATAGATTATGAGAATGTCCAAATTTCAACTGGAAAGGATTAAGAGAAGATCAGAAGAGGATGGCTGAAAGGATGTAACTATCTATGCTCCACATCTCTATCTACGGCTAAGTAGACAGTCTGAGAGAATGCGTCTTCATTCCAGCCTCCTGCAAGTTTTCTTGCACTTTTCTTTGCAGAAGTGTATATTGGTGTCTGTACGTGACAGGCTAATATCTCTGTCAATGCTCTGGATTGCTATGTTTGTTTCTGTATTCCTAGTTGCTTGAAGAATAGTTAAAAATTCTTTTGCAATAATAAGATTGTGTTCCAAATGGCTCACCATGCTGATTATCTAATACGGGCAGTTATTCTTTAATCAGCATGTTGCAGTTTTAAGTGTGAGACTTTGGAAAATCGAGTCTGGAAAAGGAATTTGACAGAATTTGGCAGAAGCCTGTCACTGGATGGTGACAACTGCTTCACAGAATCAGAGAAAAGGTTGCTTCAAAAGGCTCAGAAAAGATCATTCTCATACTTTTGAAGCCAAATCAGTCCAGGGAGAAATCTATCTGACCTGTTCCCTATATAGACTGTTTGTGTGTTTCATTACCTTTACCATGTCTAACAGCAGTACCTCCCATAGTGTCCTAATATCTAACCTAATTTCTTCATGTGCTGCCTTCATTGAGTGAGGAGAAAAAATGTTTGTCAGCCTCTATCTAATGGTGTTTCATGTATTGCAAGTTATCCGAGGATGTTCTTTTCTAAAATAGCCTTTAGCAGTTTCTTATGGATTGTGTCTTTTGTATCTGTTATTTTTGTGCTCCCCTGAATGCTTCCTGATTTGCCTAACTTTTATTTACAGCCCTGATAGAGCAGAGTTTGAGAACAATGAAGAACAGTTCCATTAACAGTGCAGTTTTCACATATTTAGTAGTCAGTTTTAAACTTTCTTTTTTAAAGAATGATGGCTTACCTCATTGTATTGGTCAGCAATGCTCACTTTGAAGGCTGTTAGCTTTGTGTGTCTAAATAAGCCTATTAAATTCAGAATTTGAGTTTTAAAAAAATACATAATCCTATTTTTGACTGAAGGGTCTAGTTAGATGAAAATTTTGTTTATTAATATACCTAGAAAGCATATTTTTAGAGGAAAGATTGGAAATACTATTCAAAAGTTTCACAAGCTTTCTGTATTTTTAAACAATTATGACACAACTTACTTAATTTAGTTAAATATCTGCATCCAAACATGACCTGTTTTGAAATTTTTAAAAAAGCACTTTTCTGAAAACAGGAAATTCTCTGCTTAATAAAAATCTTTACTTTCTCTTGCACTTTCCTCTTCTTTCTCTCACAGGGCTCTGAGGTGGAAAGAGCTGAAATTTGTGGCCCACAGTGACGATTTGTTGTTATCTAGGTTACAGTTCTAGGTTACATCAGCAGAAGCAGTAGTTTTATGAATGCCAACAATCAAAATTAAAAAAAAAAAGAGGGAAGAATTTTATGCCAACTTATTTATCCAATGCACTCACTGTATGATAGATGACAAGAACACAGATGCATGTGAAAATATCAGAGAATATTATTATTCAGACATAACACAATCAGGAATGAAGAAAACTTCTCTGCCTTCCTTCAATCTGTATTAGGAATATTTCTGTACAGTTGCCTTTTGTTGAGTTCATCATGAACCTGTAAAATAGAGAATCAAGGCCATTCTATTAATTACTGTAACAATCTAGCCTTCATTTTTTTGTTCTATTTTGAGATTTATTTCCTAGAGAAAGAAAGTTTCTATGATCAGGATGACAGTGTACATATTTGTGCCCTAGATAATTTCTAAACTTCTTAGCCAATGCCAAAAAACAGTAAAGCAGATCTCAGAATAGTTCATTTCCTACAACTTCAGGGAAACACGTACTTGGGAAGAAGACAGAGACCTTGTAAACACCACTTGTAATGAAAAAGCTGCAGCATGAGCAGTGAAGATTACTGGCAGAACAAGTTAACAAATCAGTAACTAAACTGCCTTGATTCTTTGCCTGTGCTACAGCCTAGCTCCAGGTCTGCTGTTATGGTGCATGGCAGCATGAGTGAAAGTGGTGCAAATTTGCTCATGTCTAATAACACAGATCTCTCTTACAGCTCTGCAGCATCATAAATGTGTTTTGGTGAAGATCAGCACAACAGGCATTTGTGATTTGATTAGTACACACCTCTGTGCAGCCAGCCTCTTGCCTGTCTTTGTAGGATATAGATCATTTCTCATTAAGAGGCTCCTCATGGCCTCATATCCAACTGTGCTACTTAATGGATTATCTGCTGTACTACATAGGACAGCAGTGATTTCCTGCTATTCAGTCTACAATAAATTAGGTAGTAACTAGCTTTACGAGAAAATTTCTGAATGAGTGATGTGAGAAGGCAAAATACTATACATGTTAAAGGATTTATCCATTGTTCCTAGCTTTAACAACCTCAGATGTAATTTTTCTCAAGTATCTTATTAAAAAATAATGTAATTTTAACTTTAATTTTTTATCAGTGAAGTTCTCTCTCCTGTTTCTCATTTTCAGTGAGAAAAAAATGTTAAGTAATTTAAGTGTTAAAGATAAGGCAATGAAGGATGACAAAAAAGTGATCACATTATTAAATATGAAAACAGGGCTTTATTTTTGTTATCGCAGCTTGTTTGGAAATGTAATGATCTTTGAAACATCAGCTATAAAAACAAGATTAAAATGTCATTCATATCAATTATTAAGGTAGTGATCCTTTTCTCTGGCAACTATAACACTAAATTTTTTTAGAAGGAAATATAAAATGATTTGCAATTTTGAGGTTGCAATATTGCAAACTAAAGGCAAATAGAAGTACCCAGAAAATTCTGAAGGTGTTTGAGAAATTAAGTGAAAACCAGTCACAGTTTATAAATGTTAAAATTACAGTACATATTAATATTACAAAACATAGCTGAAAGGAGAATTAATGACCCCACAGCAGGAAAAATATAGGTCTTGAAGCAGTGGAGAAACTATTTACAGAGGCACTGCTCTAGTTTGTATAAAAAGATTAATACACTAATTAATTTCTTAACATATTGTATTAATACTTGTGCATTATCAGTTAGATAAGGGATATACAGTGTGTTACAGACAATGCTTACAAAGTGCAATAGTGCTGTGAAACAAGGTAATATTTTACATGGAGAAACAGTGCACAGATTAAACTATTTATCTTAATGTAACAGAGTCAGTGATACACATGAGAACAAACAAACAAAAAGATAATTCCTGACTCCAGCTCCTAGGCAGTAATTATCAGACAAGATAAATTCCCAACTTTATAAACCTGTGATGAAATTATGTTGCACTTTTGTAGACAAATTATTTCACTCTCCATATTTCCCTAATGAAACTTCAAACCCAGGGAACCCCCCAGATGATGAGCATGACATATCTCATCTGCTGTCATCTTTACATATATATACTATATTTTCATATTAGTTCCACAAGGAATATAGGAATGGACTTTAGAGATAAAGTGAGAAATTCCTAACTGTCAAAAGAGCTGCTATAGCAACAAAAAGGAATATTAAGTACATTAAATAGGGGAAAAGTGATCACATGAAAATATAAAAAAAAATCTACATATGTTGTGCATGTTTCTGCATTCATTAATTATGTCCTCAGTATGTTCCATGATAGGAATTGTCAGTGCAAGTTCTGTAGTGGTTTTAATGAAAATTTAGTGTACCCATAGTAAGTACAACACAAAGCTATACACAAGCACAGGCTTTTCTGCCCTGCAGGATGTAAAAAACCATACAGGGTCCAAAAATACAAATAAACAAGTGAAAAGAAACAGTCATCTTGGAGATCCTTGGTGGCTCCTTTTTAGTTTCTAAATACCCTGAATTACCATATACAAATGTTTCCTTTTGGAAAAGCACACACATTTTTCTAATGACAACATTAGGCCGCAACTCTTTAATGTTGGTGCTAAGCATGTTCTTACTCCAGCTTCTTTTTTCACATTGTAAATTACAGGAGCTTTTTCCCCTTAAGTAGGAATGTGAAGAATGTTTTAAATCTTTATGTCATTCACAGAAAGAAAAAGAAAAAAAAAATCCCAGCAAGTTCTTTTCCCTCTATCAAAATGCTATATTGCTATCTCCACTTCTTCACAATAAGATAAACTTTATATAATACTGTAGTAGCGCACCACTTCTTCTCTTTCATGTTTCAGGTCTGCTTGTGTGGCACAATGTGAAGTGCAGAAAACTAAAGCAGCTGTAACCAGCTATCTCATGCTCTTACTAAGATTTTCTGTCAAGGTGGATGGATATGCTAATACTGCTAATAAGGCTCAATCTAGTTCTGAGCATCAGCTGATAAATTAGAACTAGCTTGTATCAGGCTCTACATTATTACCATGCTACAAAAAAAAAAATATTCTTCTTGCTCTCCTCAAATATCACTGTTAATTGTATGTAATCTAATAAAATTAATGCATTTTTTTCCTATAACTTTAGTTATAACAGCAAAAAAGTTAAGACATAGAATGAAAGTCCCTATGAGACTCTGCTTACTTGCATGCTGTCGAATACATTTGCCAGGATCAGGTACCCCTATCATCCATTTTAACAACCTATCATACTCATTTCATTGCCCAGAAGTATCTCTCTTTTCCATGATTATAATTATGAGAGAACCATTCATAAATTTAATACCACCTTACCAATGACAGTTTTTATAAATTCTACTCCTTTACGTTTTTCAAAGTAATTTCTTTCAAATATCTAATTGCTTTGAATAAAGATAAATGGCAAGCGGCAACAGAACTCATTTCGCAACCATGGCAGATATTTTAATTATTTAAAGAGCTTCTCCCCGAAGACTTCCCCTCATTAGTGTGCAGTGTTTTTGTAGGCATATCTCTCTGCTCTTGGATTTGTGAAAGGCGGAAATCTGTATATTGAGTGTCTCACAGAAATTTCATCCTGACACAGTCAATAAAAATAAATAAATAAATAATGCAATCTACTCTAGATATTTTTATTGCTGAATCTCTTTTTTTCCTTTACTCACCATTATGGCAATGCCACCACTTCTCGTGCAAATACTAGGTTTTACTTCTTTTTATGCTTCCTTTCTTTCTGATGGTTTTATAGTAACTTGTGTTATTATTGTTGTGAAGAAGGCAGAAAATCTCACTGAATATGGCTAGAGACATTAAGGAATATTTCTGCCTATTCCCCTGGGCTCAGTTAAAAACAATTCCAGGATTCAGCGTTCATAGAAACAAGACTCACTCATTAAGGAGTCCTAAACGAGTCCTGCCTTTCCCCAACACCTCCATAGTCACACATGAGCAACAGCTTCCTCCCTTTGTGTTCCTCAGCCAAGGGAGAGCCTCTTGCACAACTCCCCTTCCTGTGAATAAAACCTTCAGGCTGAGAGAAGCTCCACTGCACTGGCTTCACTGATCAATGTCTCCAAGCCCTCCAAGGTGCATGTCATGCTGTTTCAAATGCTTTAGATTTCTTCAGAAAGCAAAACCCAGTAGCTGTCCTTTAAGACATCAACTGCCTTTGTTAACCCTGAAGAGGCTCTAAGAGCTCTTCCTGTGTGGGAGAAAAAGGAAAAAAAAACCAACCATCCTGAAGGTTTCCCTTTTTTTGGCATGGACTATGGTGAATAACAAAAGACTACCTCTTTTGAAGCTTGTAATTTTATTAGCCTTCATTGGCCTTCACCTGGGGGAGTAAACAGAGTTAATTTTCAAACTAAGGTCCATGCAAAAATCTAGAACTTGATACCTTACTCCATGAACAAATGAACACATCATGAAGCAATATGGCTTAACTTCCATATGAAAGTAACTTTAGATTGCAAACAAAACAAACTGAATTATTTTAACAAGTGTAAAACTAGGTGTTCATGAATTAGCACTACTATTTTTCCTAACCTGATGTGAGATTTTTTTTCATTTTCAGGCTAGTTTTACCCTAATGTCATCAAAGGATAAGTTTGCTTTTTGTGTGATAAATTAGAGCAAATTTGACTATACCCATGTAAACATGGCAGAGTCATAGCAACAATACTGTTTTAAGTAAAGCAGGCCTTTTTTTTTTTCTACTCTAGAAGCAAAGAAATGGTCCAAAGCTCATAACATGTCAAATTTCCTATTTCAAATGTCTTCAAAACATTTATACTTCTAAAAAAACCCCAAATCAACCAACCAACCAACGCAACATGTATCACCTTTTTTCTTTTATATAACCCAAGATAATTAGAAATTACCATCTGCATCTAGCACAAAACCTCCATTACAGGACTGCCTTCAAAATTATTCAGAAAGTCAGAAGTTGAATCCTGAATTTTGTCAAATACGTTTGAATGGAGGGGGAGCAACTAGCATCTCTTCCTCAGGAAATTTGGATTTACTGTGGGTACTGTCATTTGTTTGGTCAATGGCCTTCAACGTACCTGAGCTTATTCACCTCCATGAACTGGTTATCTTAGCACTTTAAAATACATGTTCCTAGCAGCTGAAGTGCTGGGGCCTGAGTTGTGGGCCCCAAGTTGGAGTTGACCTGTGGATGAGTCACAACCTAGCGGAATGTTTTGTTGTTTCTGTTGGCTTCATGTTTCAGAGGCAGAACCTGGTCCACCTGTGTCTTTGTGGCTCCACCCTCACCCAGGTGGTCATGGTTGGGGTGGTGGGTGAGGCCAGGATTATATTAACCAGGAGCT
>JAVSBS010017776.1:0-13746 GCA_033124195.1 Coracias cyanogaster
ATTTAAAGGCTCACTACAAAGATGGAGACTCCCTTTTTACAGGAGTGTTAAGACAGAGGGTAATGGGTACAGCTTACTCCTGGGGACATTCTGATTGGACACGAGGAAAATTTTTCACCACAAGAACAATCAGCCATTGGAGTAATCTCCTTGGGGAATTGATGGATTCTATAACATTGGACACTTTTTATTCAGCTGGACAGGGTGCTGGGCCACCTTGTAGACTGATTTTGCCAAGAAAGTTTGGACCGGATGATCCTTGAGGTCACTTCCAAGCTGTAATTCTATGATTCTGTTTGAGATGGGTGGATTTAGATGCCTTTTTTTTTCCCTATCTGCTGGCTGTTCTGTGTGTAAATTAATGATGCTTAGGTGCAGAGTAAGTTTTTAGCCTTTAGGATGTGTGATTCTGCATCTATGATGAGCCTAATAGTTTTGCTTAAACACTAGAAATGGTCTGATGCTCAGCTCTGCTTTATATAAATACTGTAGTTCTTAAAGCTTGGTCTCTTTTTGCTATGTATAGACATTTGAATTGGTATTTTAATACATTTCAGTTTTTGGTGTTGAAACAACCCTATATGGAAACTTTGTATAAAGTAATTGTGTTTATATTTCAGTAATCTTTGCTAAGAAAGATAACAGGATTCTTTTGCAAATTGAATTCTTGGGTTAAGAAATAAGCCTTATGAAACTGCTTAGTTGCTCTGTTTTTATTTTTTCATTTTGTAATGCTTGGTGTCTTCAAAATAACCTTGCTTCACCTGTGCTCATTATGTTTTGTTTGTTTTTGTTTTTTCTTCCCTCTCTTTACAGCAGTTCTGTGGTGTTCTTGGTCACACATTTATGGAGTTTCTGAAGGGCAGTGGAGACTACTGCCAGGCACAGCACGACCTCTATGCAGACAAGTGAACTGTAGAAATTCATTACTACTCCACCAAGAAGCCCCCCTAAGAGTGGTTGACCAGGATAAGAAGTATTGAATTGAAATTGGCAGAGCATTTAACAACAGAATTCAGACCTGGATGGGGTAAACCTCAGTGCACTGCCTTTCTTTTGCCTCAGTATTACTGGATTGAAGAATTGCTGCTTCTTGTTAGGAGGTTCATTTCATTTCTCATTGCTTCCCAACGTCATACTTCCAAGCACTGAGAATTTCACGTGGAGTATAGTGAAGTAGACTTCAGTTTCTCTACATCACTTCTGTATTAGAATTTTTTTTAATCCTTTCATAACCTTGTTGCATGTTTAACTAAATCAATATGGCCCGAATGAACCGCCCAGCTCCTGTGGAAATCACCTACAAGAACATGAGATTCCTAATCACACACAACCCAACCAATGCAACCTTAAACAAATTTATAGAGGTAAGGCCAAGACAGAATTCTTACTGACTGGTTTTTTTTTAATGCCTGAACAGCGTGTTGTATTAACAATTTCCTTCTTTACTAGTTCATAACAGCTGTGGAACCCATGTGAAGAGGTACTGAGACAGACAGTATTGATTACAGACAAATCTATTCAGATATACTTTGGCCTTCAGAAAAACCATATTTATGAAAGTGAAGCAAATAACTAATGCCTAATATATTGTACAATAAGTACACTTTTTAGGTCTGAAAATGGGAATTATATGGCAGAGTTGTGTGGAACAATACAAAGATGTTCTAGTGGTAGGAACTCACATTTAGATTTATCTAAAGTGGTGTAACATTTCTTTGCATCTATTGCAAAGAGAATTAACTATACACTGTGGATCAGAACCTTCGGAACAAATAACAGGATTGCAATATGCTTTCACTGCCCTTCAGTATTAGCAGATCATGGTTCTGGTGTAGCTTAAGAGAATCCTCTGTGTGTCATAGTGTCTACTTGAGTGAAATTTGTGGTGGTAGGCTTGCTCTGCATCCAGAGCTGCTGATGTTTTGGTACATGCTGAAATTTACTGACTAAAGCCAGGTGGCTTGGCATATATTGCTAGTACCTGAATTTATCATTTAAACCTTACATCTAGCATGTTGGAGCTATAAAGTGCACAGTTAAGTGTGTGCATTGTATTCTAACAAAAGGCTCCTTCAAAGTAAGGTCTGAGTTTGTAACGCAGTCCCTCATTAGCAAGATCTTAGGAGTATTGTACCTCTATTTTGTATTCAGTGTGGGGTAATTGACAAGAAACATATTGAGATAAGATTTGCTTGCCTTGATACTCTTGCAATTAGATAAAGTATGCTTAGGCTATGCTTCAGTCATTACCGTGGCAGTTGTGTGAATGATGGGTTGTTGCAGAGAGAATGAAGAGTGATTGCTTTTTTTTTCTTTAATGGAGGGTAATAGCAAAATGGAAAATTATAACTGGAGAAAAACAAAATTTAACTCAGGAACTGGAACAATTTATTGTCCTGTGCTTGTAATTCTTACCAGTAAGAGGTTCTAACAAATTTGTTGTTCTAAGTAGACGGAGAGAGGCGGAAGATACAAACCTCACTCAGAATGCTTTTAGTGAAGTATGTAGCTTTGCAAACCAGGGAACTTCCTATTCTTTTAAAAAGAATAATCTTTTGGAGATTAACCTTTTATTTCATCAATATTAAGTGGACCGGATTTTAAAAGGAAAAAGGCCTGACCCAATATAACAAAAACTTAATCTTCAGATATGTTTGCAGAAAAGCTTAAAGGTATCTGGCATTAGCACACTAGTTATTACTAACACGTTAATTATTTCAGCTTTCTGCTTTCACAAGGTGGCAAGCATTTGCATGAATTTACTTACTGAAAATTTTGGAATGAGTTAATAAGCTAACCTACTGAGAAAATGAAATGGTAAGTGAAGTCAGTTTACTCTTAAAGCAGGTTTGTTTTTGTTTTACTCCCTAGGAACTTAAGAAATATGGTGTTACCACAGTGGTAAGAGTGTGTGAAGCTACTTACGACACTGCTCCGGTGGAAAAAGAAGGCATTCAGGTTTTGGTAAGCAGTGTAGAAGCAGAATTTAAAATCAACCCACAGCCTCACCACTCCCTCTACCCCAGATTATTTTGACACTACCTTATTAACTCTACAAGTGTATTCCAGCAGCTGATGGAGGCGAAAGCTGCATAGACATTCTCTCTTGTCAGGAAAAAAAAATATAGTTTTGAGCAAAATCATTTGCTCAATGAAAAAGAATTGAAAGAAATATATTCCTAATTTTGCTATTGCTATACTATTAGAAAGCCTTAGCTTGAGTTGTTCCCTGAACTGTCAACTCTTTTGTCCGTTGTCCCCTCCTTTTTCACACATGCACGCAGCATACCAGCATTGAGTTCTATCTTTATGTATTTATGTATGTCATGCTATATTGCAGGATTGGCCCTTTGATGACGGTGCTCCACCATCCAACCAGATTGTTGATGATTGGCTTAACCTCCTTAAAGTAAAATTTCGTGAAGAACCTGGTTGTTGTATTGCTGTACACTGTGTTGCTGGTCTTGGAAGGTGGGTAAAGTTTCAAAGCTCTTTTGAACTGCCATCCCTGGTCAGACTTCTTAAGATCAAGTACAAAAGTTTATTTGAGGCAAATGTAAAATAATCAATTATCCCATATTGGAATGACCTCACAACAGTTTCCTGCCATCTGAACTACGTTTATGTATATATAAGACTTAAAAGCCTATTAGTCAACAAGTAATGCTATTATTACAGCTCTCACAAAAACTACTGAATGAAGTAAAGGAAGAATATTCTTGTATCAAGCATATTTTTTTAAATGGATTTGGTTTTTAGTGACTCACTTTTAAGTTTCCTCTTCATCCCCATTAGAGCACTGTTGCCAGTCTCTTTTTACCAAGAGTATTGTAACCATTAGTCACAAACAAATGGGGTGTTCTAGCACATCAAGACCAGCTTTCATCCAGCACCTATTTAGGGGATGAGAAGTGTTCTCCAAAGGCCCAGAGCTTGTTTCTGTCTCATTTCTAACACCGAGTATCAATTTTTATGGATGATGCTAAATATTCTCCTGTTGGCCCTGTTCCTTCTGTCTGCTTCCACTATCTTAAATACAATTCCAACATCTGTGAGAACATAATGGCTTTGCTGCTCTTGTTCTAGACTACTTGGGAGCTAGATCTGTTCAGTAAGTAGCTGTGATATTCTAGATATGGGTTTCAGCGTGTCCAGTATAAAATGGAGGTTTCTGGTCTTGCTGTCTGTAAGCCTGGCTTACCTACTGTTTGCGTTATGGCTTTACAAGTAACAGAATTGACTGTAGTGAATGCTACCAAAGCAAGCCCCCTTCAGCTGCTTACAAGGATATCTGCTGGTTTTTTTCTCAAAACTGGGCAGTAAACTAGTTGAAAAGAAGATCCTAGCTTTTTATCATGTAAGGTTTTTTTAATCCCTGAATATATAAAACCATTTAAGCTTGCTACTAGATGCACAAGTCCATTGTTAGTGTGTGGCATGGGGTTTTGCCTTCATTTTTTTTCTTGAGCCATACATTTACAAATTGTATTGAGTTTCATTTGCATCAAGCTCTCCTAACTGAAAATTGCATTCTGTTAAATGAATGATTCATGTGGCAAGCAAGGAAGTCCTCAGGGGGTGCAGCAGCCTGTGGATTGCATCTGGTCCTAAAACTTGTGACACTTATTCTAGGACTTGTTCGTTCTTATTGAACCTGACCCCTCTTTCTGTTTTGGGGTCCAGACTGCTTCTAAGGATGCTTGTTCATGGTAATAGAAACCCATATGCAACTTTTCCCCAGAATCAATTGGCTTTGAAACAAATGGGTAAAGATTACTTGCATTTTATTCCTGCTGTCTTCTCTTATACCTAAAGTCAGGTGAACAAAGCTAAGGTTGACCAGAGTTGACTTAAACCCATTTCTTAATGAGGATGTGTAGCTCAAAACCAGATGGTATAATGGCTAAGTTAATGTAGAAATATCTACTGCCTGTCTTTTTTTGCTTCCCCAGGGAAGCATCAGAGAGATGGACAGAAAAGAGATATGGGCAAATCAAATGCTAAACTGATTTTTTTGTTTTGGTTTGGTTTTTTTTCGGTTACCAGAGCTCCAGTGTTAGTTGCTCTTGCACTGATAGAATGTGGAATGAAGTATGAAGATGCAGTACAGTTCATAAGACAGTAAGTATGAACTTAATACCTATCTGTTTCCAAGATCTAACACATTAATATATCCTTGGGCACTAAAGGAAACCCTTTTTTTGTAAGATAACTAGTACAGCTGAACTTCTAAACACACATGCTGCATATAGTCAGTGTTGTAGGACTTGGCCTGTGGGAGTGGTATTTTCTGTTCCTGTGGAAATCAGAATCAGTAAGTAATTATGTAAGCAAGCTAAACAAAACAAACGAAAGAGATAACACTCATTCATGTTTGTGGATCCCTCTGTATTGGGTTGAAGTCTGCTAAACAGTTCTTCCTGGTAGTCTACCAAAGAAAAATATTTCCTTGGATTTTTTAATAGATGTATCTAAGTTGGATGGGAACAATTTTAGTCTCAATGCCTTAATTTTGCAGGTTTCAACTATATTTAAAAGAAGCAGCAGCTCATATAAACACCACCAAAAAACTTCTTGCATAATTGCCAAACCATTAAAGAATTCAGCTTGTACATTTTACAAGCTGATGTACACAAAGTGAGGATTAGGAAGCCTAGTACATGTTCCAAGCACTCAGCAAAAGCGTACTGTTCTTTCACACTTGTGGTTTGAGAAAACCAAGAAAGCTCAATTCCCATTCACCTTCTTGTTATAGAGAGTTGATGTTTATGTACTTTCTTAATATTGCAGTATTTCTCATAATTATTTTAAGAGACTGAATAACTTCAGCTTTCTTAAGAAGAACATATCACATCTGCTCTATAGCTTCCTCTTGAAGCTTCTTCTAAAGATCTCAGTGTAACATCTTGGATTTCTGTATATCAGAGGATTAAACAGTATCTAAAATGCTATGTACTCCTTTGAGCATGTGGTCCAATAAGGTATTTGTGAAAGGAAGGTACCACCCTCTTTTCTGGCACTTAACTTTTAATTATCCTTATTTTTGGTACATTGGTGGTTTTATTTTGGGTAAGTGGTGGTTTTTTTCAGTGACCTGAAAATATTTTTCTCTGGTTGGTGATATTATTTCACTGGGCAGTAGATGAATGTTCTGTTTAAAATATTTTTCTGCTCTATCTAGGAAGCGACGTGGCGCTTTTAACAGCAAGCAACTTCTGTACTTGGAGAAATACCGCCCCAAGATGCGTCTGCGCTTTAAAGACTCCAATGGTCACCGAAATAATTGTTGTATTCAGTGAAGCTCAATAGCCTATAGTACTTCTTTGGGAATAAAGGATGGAAACTAGAATTAAGCAGACTGCATGCCAAAGACATTGGTCTGGTATTTTTTCAGTTGTATTCCTTAGGAGTATTTAGTAGGCTAAAGGCTTAGTAGAAATGCAACCTCTCTGTTTAGATAAACATCCATGTTTGGAGACCCAGTAAATGTTTTTGCTGTATCCTGTTTCTGAGCTGTCTCCTTCATTAATTACCAGTTCAATATCCTTTTAATCATGCCACTGAGTCTTACCCACCTAGTTTCAACTACTAAAAATTGGGGTACTAAAATCAATCAATCTATAGAGAGATTAGGTGCCAAAATACCCAACATATCAGCTACATGTTTCTCCTTAGAAATGAGCATAGCTCTGACGTGAGAACTACCAGCTTATCTGGACCTTACTATCTTTTTTTCTACAGTCACTTCAATGATGAATAGTATGGCCTCTAAGGTAGTCTTGCCTGCTCACTGTACGTTTTGTCTCCCACAATCGCACTAGAATTATCAGGATTTGCACAGTCTGTGTTTTTAATACTATGAATTACAGCAACTTTTTACCCCAGTGTCTGTACTTTTCTGTTATCTGAACCTTTCCATTTTACAAATCATTGCTCTCTGGTTACTCATGTAGAAAATCTTTTAAATTGTACAGAAGCACACAAGTCTTTAATGTCTCCAGACAAAAAGCCTTACAGTAAAATTAATGTTGGCACTTCATGTGCAACTTAACAGAGGGCCTGAAAAGGTTGGGAGGGGCTATTTAATATTTCTAGTAAAATGTTGCCTTTGTCTTGTGCAGGAAGTATAGAATATGCCCTTTACTTTAGTAAATATTTTTTTAAAATGTAGAAATGCTTTGTTATTGTAGCTAAAAATTCTTAATCAGAAAATTTCTGAAAAATCTTGTAGTTTCTTTTACTGTACCTATTGAAAGTTGTTTACCAACTATTGCTTTGTTGAAAGTGTGATTTTTTTTTTTTTTTTTTTTTCCTCTTTTGTTTTTCCTCCTTGAGTTTCTGCTATGACTTGGGCAGACCTCTGTAATATTTTGTATGCCTTTCAAGCTGCGTAACTTAATATTTGGATACTTGATAATTTGTTTTATTATGTAATTGATAAAATGGTGATGTGTATTAATGTTAGTTCAACCATATATTTATACTGTCTTGGGAATGTGTGGTTATAGTTCTGTGGGAGAAATAATTTTGCCAGTGTTCACCAGCTTGTAAAATCTAGTGCGAGAGCTTAAACATCTAAATAAATACTGAAATGCACTTACAAAGTTTGCTGAAATGCTCATGACTTTCACTTATTTTTGTGTACTTTGTCAGCAATCTTGAGGTGCCTAAATTCAGAATCTATCCAGGCATCTCTTTTCTTTTTTTTAAATCTGGGCCTGAATATCCCCTTTACTGTAATGTTTGCTGTTTTACTCATAAATAAATGTGGACAAAAATTAACAGTAGAAAGTACAGTATTTCTTTCTGTAGCTTACTTGTCATTTCCCTTCACCCATACTAAAATGGGCTACGTGCCTACTGTGTTCCTAAAACTGCCTTAGCATTAAATGCAGAAGCTTGTATGCATCTGTAAAGTTTAGTGAACACTTGCATCAGTAGTATTAGAATTTAATTACAAAATATTATGGTACAATGCTTTATTGTCAAGGCTGAAGCTATGACCAAAATGGAAGATGTTCTTAGTAGCCAGCTGAGATGCCGTTCTTACTGGTGAACGTAAGCTCTGGCCCATGTCTGTTTAAAATTAACCTACGGTTAAAAATATCTTGCCTTTCTAAATGGTGAGGTGGGCTTCTGTGTACAGCATAAGCTTCAATGAGACTTCTGAAGGATTGCTTTTGGAAAGGTAGAGTCTCATTATAAAGATCACTTTGAAATTCTTTATGATTTATAAATGCCTGAAACAATATAATTTAGCCTAGTCTGTAAAGTAGTGAAATAAACTCTTAACTAGTTCAGCTTTCCTTTGGCAGTTAAACTTGACTTAAAGGGTGTTTTGATTAAAGGAATACAGCTTCACTGGGCTGAGGGAAGTAAGGCCCTTCCTTTTGGAAGGGCATCCAGAGTCAGTGATGTTTCTGTTGTCAAGATGGACTAGACTTCAGGAACAGCAGCAAAGAAAACCTTAAAATTATAGAACTCGGCAGTGTAGCACACTGATGTAAACACTGGTTTAACACAGATGAGTGCCCAAATCAAGTAAAAACTATTTAGTCAGTCATGGAACTAGGAGGAATCTGTAAAACAACTACCAATAAAATGCCTGTGGATTTTTTACTTATTTAAAATCAGTGCAATTTCTTTACATATATCAGATTTTGCTGTCTCCACAGGATTTGCACAGGTAAGGAGAGCTGCATTTAGGTTAAGAGCTCTAACATGTGAAACTTGAGACTGGGCTTGGCTTTAGCTGATTTCAGTAAACTGAAATTTCTGAAGAGGAAAAACTGCTGCTTCATAAGCATGCGTCTGTTTAAAGCAAAGATAAGTCAGCTTCTGAAGTGTCTCCGCATTTAGGCATGAATCCTTAAGGAACAGAAAATGTGTCTTCGCTAAGAACTCTAGTAGGTTTTAGGGAGTAAAAAGGTTGACTGCTGAAAATGGGGAGATAAGATAGCAGGTCAAAGAACATAAAGCAAGTTAAAATTCCATGTACTTTATATGAATTTACAAATAAAAGGGAAGAAAAGCTTATATGGAATTACTCTTACCTTCACTTGAGGGTAAAGCCTATAATGGAAGACAGCCTTTAATGCTACACCTAATTTTAGGTGCTTAGAATGATTATTTTAACTTGGGTCTTTTCTTCAAGAGTTATGTTGTGGCAGCAATTAATTACATGGTAGCACATTCTTGTGTGATGGACTATGTTTTGTGCTGTGGATCTAATGATATGGGTAGGTATGGCTTGTAAATGGCAATATTTCTAGGATACCTTAGTGTGTAGCAGAACTTATGGGAAATAGGGGGAGAGGGAGAGCACGATCTTGCAATTATTCCAGCAGAAAACTGATGAGTTCTTTATATTTTTCTGTCATGTAGTCCCTAAATAACGCCAAAGACAGTAAAACAAGATACTCTGTTACTGAATATCCAAAACCAGGTATAAAGTTATGGGTGGTTTTCTTGAATCTGATTCTCAGAAGTCCTAAGCAGTTGGTTTCAACTGAAGTCTGTAAATACTGTACTTATATAAGCAACTATGTAGTACTACATATTTCTGAACAGTCCTAAAGTATTTCAAACTGATACTAAGAACTAGTTTATACTTCTGATTGTTAATCTCCCTGGTCTTCAGTTCTCTGCGCATAAAAATCCATTCATTCCAGACTTTGCATAAGGATGGCAGTTTGGAGATAAGCAGTAACTTCTGAAGTAATCAGACTCATCTGTATTATTGCAGACAAAACAGTAGGAAAATGTGTAATTCTGTATTGAGTACACATTTAAGTAAGACTTAAGATCTTTGACCACAAGAAAGTAGTAAAGCACTGCTCGTTCATGTCAGCATTGTTCTGCCTTATAAGTGAGATGGGGGAAAAAAATCTTTGTGTAATCAGTCTGGTCCTCTTACATACAAATACCTAAGGTTTCATAGATGGCCTTACCTGTATCCATCTTAAGCTTCTGAGTGCTTGACTGTGCAGAACTAATGCTGTTTTTTCTTTTTTTTTTTGATATGTGCAACATAATTTAAATAGTGAGAGGTAGTATTCAAAACTATTTTAGATTTGTTAGGATTTTGCTGTATAATTAAAGTATTTTCTGTAAGTATGGGGGAGGTTGTCAAACTGGAGATCATAGTAATCTATTCAGAATAATGTTATTTTTTTGTTGTATTTGTGTAATCCCACCGTAATAAAGAGAATAGTTTGCAAGATGAATTAAAATATTACAATCAGGCTGCAATTTGGTGGGGTTTTTTAAATAGCTGGGAGGGATTCATCTAAACAAATATAGACTTCCACATCGTGACTAGAGGCTTCCCTTACACTCAGTAAAAGGGGTTTTGCACTTCTCAGGCAACTAGTCATATGCCAAGAGAAACACCTAAAACAGGTTAGATGAAGAGCTCTCTAGAGGTGCAAGCATAGTCTGTAAGGGTGCATGGGACAGCAAATTCAGTTTGCAGTGTCATTGTCTACGGGCAGATTAAATAAATCTCACTTAACTTGTCTAAGTGCAATAGTTCAAAATGTCATGTGAAGTATTTGGGTGTTTCTCTCAACATACTCTGCTTTTAATGTGTAGTAAACATTGACAATTATAACCCAATTCGATTTTTATTGATGTGGATTTATGCTACAGGTAACCACAGTAAGCCTTATTAGGCATTATATTGGTCTTGATGATTGCCTGCATGAATGCTGTTAATCTTTATAGATACCGTTCTACTGTGTTCTGTTCTCAATACATTGATAATTAATTATCTCAATAACAGCACAAGTTACTTATCAGTGGAAAACATCTTTGTGAGGTAATAGTGGTTAAATAGTGGTCTGACAAGAAACGATAAGGACAGTGCCAAAAGATCAAGTTGCCTACTTCAATTTCTGATTCAATGAGAACTCTTTCAAAGCATAGCTGAAGAAAACCAGATGCTACCATGTTAGATACACGGGAATACTCAATATAGAAATCTCAAATAGCAGAAGCCATTCAGTCTCAACACTGCATCTGACCTGTGTCAGTGTAACAAAACCTAAATAAGTATATGGAAAGGGTATTTTCTAGTGGGCTGGAGTCTCAATTTCACTTTATTTGTAGAGTAACAGCAGTAGCAGATGCTTATCCCTTCATATAAATTTGCATGTGACAATACTTTGTCAGTGAGTTCCACAGATGCTTGTTCTGAAGAAGGCAGAACTTGAATTCTGTCTGGGCTTTGGAGGAGGATAGTTAACAACAATAAGCTCTTATTCCTAACCCATAGGACCATAGTTATGATACTGATTGGAACAGGATAGTGCTCCTTCAGCGTTGTCACACACTTCATTGTTTGGTACTTACAGGAGGCTACATACTTAGGTTTGCTGCCCTGTCTCCCAGTAAATCTGTGGGTTACAAGGTAAGGCATGCAAACCCTGAATTTACCTTTAACATTTCAATTCCGCTCTAAAACAACTTTCAATTAATCCTGATAAAAGCACATAAAGGCAATGGGAACAATCTCTAAAACTGTGAAGGGCTTCCCTTATGCTGCAAGTACCCTTTTCCCTTTAAGCTTGATATCCGAGGTTTTCTACAGTAATACCCCTATCCCAGGAATGGTCTGCCCTACTCTCTGCCATTTGGTATGGCAGGATTCTCACTTCTCCCTTCCTTCTAACAGGGAGTTTCTTGTAGGATGCCATGGAGGGATGTGTATCTGGCTGCCTCAGGTCTCCCCGTATAGGGTGTCTGTACCGTGTCTTAGCCCAGGCAGGATTAATTTGGCTAACAGGCAGGCTTTTTTTCTAGGCAGACACTTGGTGGCTGTTTCTCATTGGAATTTAGTCAGTCTGACAATTTTAACATACCTGATCACTTTATGTTGTTAAGGAGGCTATCCTTCTGATGGAGAGCATGCAATTTTTGCAACGCTTGTGTTTAATCACAGCCTGACCTGAGTGTTTTTCCTTCTGTCATTCTCAGGCTTCATTCAGATGTCTGATCTCAATTAGCTCTTTGCTACGTAAGGCTTGTTTCATATCCTGACTCTTGACCTCCCAGGTTCTTAGTTTCCTTATTTTGTTCCTATTTTGTCTGTCTAGAAGTCCTTGGCCACTTCTGTTTCACTTGTCTACTTGTCCTGAAAACTTTCTGGGCTTCCTTAATTGGTACCTAGTTTTCTTCACTGGAAAAAATTAAGAAGTACTATTCAATGTCACTTGATGTTTATATTCCTGTCTCAATTCTCCTCCAGCACTACCCAGTATTTATGCTACTTTAAACTTGAGTCTCAGTAGGTTCTATTAAATAAGAAGCCCTTCCCTCTTGGGAAGTGTAAAAGGAGAAAACTGGGAGGTTCTGGGCCAAGTCCAGGAAGGGAATTAGAATTATCATATATTCTTGGGTTGAAGCAGTAGGATGGTTTTGAAGGAAATCCCCTAACTGTCCCGCTTAGAGACACAGAGATCAGATTGGAAAAAACATTAGAAGATGATCTAGTCCAACCCCAAGCTCAAAGCAGAGCTATCTTCACAATTAGGTGAGGTTATTCAGGAGCCTGTCTAGTAAAGTTTTGAAGGATGTTGATAACTCAGCCCCTTCCAGACCTCTGTTTTAGGGTTTGACTGCCCTCCTAGTGAATACCCTTCCCTTGGTAGCTAGTTAGAATTTTCCTGGATCCAATTTGGCTGTTCCTCATATTTTTTCACTGTGACCTCCAAGAAAGTCTATCTCTTCCTCTCTACATCCTCATGCTAGGCAGCTGAGACAGAAGTAAAATTCCCTTCTCAGCCTCATCCTCAGGGTGAAGAAAAACCGATCTCTCAACATGCCATATGCTTCAAGATTCTAATAACCTTGGTGACCCTCCACCGGGGTTCACTCCAGTTTGTCAGTATTTTTCTTGTACTAGGGAGCTTAAAACTGGACACAGTACTCCAGATATGGTCTATCATCGGTTCCCTTGACCTGCTGCCTGCCCTCTTTCTGATACAATCTTTCTACTCAATTTGTTCACCAGGTCCTGTATGCAAAGCTGCTTTCTTGCCAGTGATCCCCAGCCTGTACCCGTGCCTTGGCTGTAACATCCCAGATGCAGGGACATAACAACAAAAATGATGTCTGTTGATCTCCTTTCATCCACTGAAGCAATCACCTCATCATACGCTATCAGACTGGTCAGACAGAGCTTGGCCTTGGTAAATCCAATTTGGCATGGACACAATCCCTTACTTTTCATGTGCTTAGAAATGGCTTCCAGGAGGATTTGCTCCATAACCTTCCTGGGAAAAGAAGTGAGGCTTATGGGTCTGTATTTCCCTGGATCCTCTTTCTTGCCTTAAAAATGTGCATGAAGTTTTAATTCCTCCCCTTTTCTCCTTCCTCATTTCAAACCTCCCCAATCACCAAGACCAGGGGTCCTCAAACTACAGCCTGCAGGCCGGATACGGCCCCCCAGGGTCCTCAATCCGGCCTGCCGGTATTTACAGAACTCCCCCCCCCCACACCCCCCGCCAGGGGGTGTTGGGGGGAACCCAAGCAGCCGCAGATGACTTCCGGCCACTTAGTCCACGTGCTGGCCTCTGCAGCCCCCAAGCGAATCACCAGAGCCCCGGCACAGCAAAGTTCCTTCAGTCCCTTCTGGCCACCCTTTCCAGACTGTGCGGCCAGGCTCGGGAGGGGGGCGGCGGCATCAGCGAGGTGGGCGACTCCCCTGTCGTTTTTTTCCAAACTATAGTCTGGCCCCCAACA